>CM024332.1:454589-748946 GCA_014170255.2 Drosophila triauraria
GCAGCTGTTTGCTATATTGCCTAGTATAGTATGCTTGTTCTATTAAAATAGTTGTTTACTTTGTTTTAAATTTTCCTTAGTAATACAAACAATATAAAATGAAGGTAAATAAATAATATTGTATAGCATAAACATAATATCAAAAATATATCAACCATTAAGACCAGCGGCTGCCATAACTACAAAACTGAATAAGTTGTTTTCATCAGAAAAAAAATAATAAATTTTTCATGATTATTAAATAAATATATTTTTTAGCTCATCAGCTGGCTGAAAAATTAAGCAGAACATTTTGTACGTTCAATTTTAATTGTATTTTGAAAGCATTCTAAAAAATAAACTAGTCGAAAACTATTTATGTAAGACAAATGTTACACAACTTATAATTACTATTAAGTCCACATTAGGGATTTCTGATAGTAAGTTACTGCTGTATTTACTAGTTTCATTTTAAAAAGATTAAAACGAATATATCTTGAATTATTTTATTATATTTATTTACCTCTGACAGTTAAACAAAACAATAAAAGAAATAAACTGATTACTGCACATTCTTCCGAACAATATTCGGTATACATACATACTTATTAATAATTGGGGCTCCGACACTGGATTTTGGAAATGGATTTTTGGGAAACAGATTAAATAATATATTTAAAATAATATTTTCCTTAAATTAAATTATATTGGGTTCCTGATAGATGTACTAAAATGGCTGTTTCAATTCTGTTAACACTGTTCGCAAAGATAACAAGTAGGAAAGCTGCAGTCGAGTGTGCCAGACTAAGATACCCGGTACCCAAAGCATTGTAGATGAAATTAAATAGCACATGAACATGGAAAGAAGAAAATGTTGACAAATGAAGACCAATGTTGCTAGGAACATGTTAAGCAACACCCCAACAAGGAAAATGTTGTAAGGCTCATTTTGACCAACACGCATTGGTGCTGTCAACACAGAAGAAGAAGCATACACAGAAATTTTGTTTAATAACTTCCATGTTTATTGTCAGATTTTACTTAAAAAATTTACAAATAAATGTATTAATTTCATATCTTTTTACTATAGACCGAATATTACAACTATGGCTTTCGAGGACGGAAGTGGGCGTGGCCAAATTTTAAAACAAACTTGGTATGCCTGCAAAAGATAGGAATGTTTTCACCAACTTTGGTAGCTCTAGCTCTTATAGTCTCTGAGATCTGAGATCTGTTGACTCATACAGACGGACAGACGCACATGGGTAAATCGACTCGACTTATGGGGTCAGAGATGACTCTCCCTATGGGTATAAAACCGTGGTGGGCAAACAAATACAATGTCAGGTAAGATTTGTGTGTATTTGTGAGCGCACCACACCCTTCAGTACCTGTCATCAACGTTTCATCAACGATATATCAAAAAAACTTCGTTGTTGTCGATGAATCATCGATGAAATTTCATTCAAACTGTTGATGAAATTAACATGGTCATCAGTGACAAATTAATCAATGATTCGTCGATGATTCAACACCCTTTCATCAATGATTCATCAACAATTTCATCAACTTTTCGTCAATAATTCATCAACATTTCATCGATGATTCATCAACATAATTTTTGAAGAGAAATTGAGCGTTAGAGAACTGAGAGCGAGAGAGTCGGTTTTGACACAATTGAATGAAATCGTCGGTTCGGCCGAAGCCGAAGTCGGCCCGTTGATGACAACGGCCAATTGATGACAACTGGTACTGCAGGGCAGCTTTACAGTGTCGGTGTCGCAGCAGCGTGTCGGCAGAACAGCTTGCAGACTCGCGAGTCGAGCTCGAGCCCATCACTGTTAAAAAAAAATCATTAGACCCATTTTTATTTATATACCACAATCTTAAGACAAATCAAATGAATAACACAACATATATGCTTGCAACAATTTTTTTTTATTAGTAAGTGTAAATTTTTTAACCAATACATAATTTGTTAAGTTTAGTTAATATATATGTATGTATATATTTATTAAAAATTTCAAACGGTTCATTAATATAAACTTAAATAAAAGATATGCCAATTCAAAAACATTTCATAATAAATATAAATATGTCGATTATTCGTTTTAAATCGTTTCTTTGATTAATATTTAATCGAAGACATTGTTCGCTCTTCCTTCTTAATGTTATCGCGTGATTTTGATTATATCAATATATATATAGGCTATATACCCAAATCTTTAGCTGTAAAATTAAAAATTAAAATTAATCTTATATTTCAAATCGTTGAATTAAGCTTTAGTTACCGGACTGTACAATTACATCCTGCTGTAATGTGTTTTGCGGTAAAATTGTATCAATACTTGTCAACTGAAGGTTACATTGCTTCTTAGCTTCTAGGAGTTCTGCTTCTGGTAATGAATTGCCTATTGATGAAAATTATAAAGTATAATATGGTATCATTCTTAATATGATTTTACTTTTCTCCCTTTTACATAATCATAACAATTAAAGCCACTATTAGTTACAGCAATCAAATATCTTTTAACTTAACATACCGCTTTGCATATTAAATCCATCCTCTGTACTGGTATTATCCGATGAAATCTTTGGGATATTATCATGATCCGATTTAAAAATGCAATTCTTTACTATATCGGCTCGATCAATTTTATATAGAGCTTCCGCTAAGACATTTTCTTCAGCGACAAGGCCGCCGCGTCGCTCCAACCAGATTTGCAACATGATCATGCTTTGCCGCGAAGAATCCTCACCTGAGTATTCCGCTTTGACCACCTCGATATCGGTTTCGGGTACATCCAATTCCATTGCTAATTTCGGCCAATCGTTGCCTATAAGTCGACATATATCGATAAGTCGGATATCAGCTTGGTTTATTGAATGGTTATTGCCAATTTTTTTAGAATTCTCGATAAGATTTAGATCCTTGCCAAATCTTTTATTATTTTCAATAAGCATTTCATTTTGTTTAATTGTTGTTTCTGTAGTATTATTAGTTCTCATTCCCAAATTATTTAAATTATTTGGTGTTATTTTTTGACGCTGGTGTACGTTCTCTTGCTGCTCACTATCCAGTGACTTTTTCGTGAAAGTTTCCGTATCCAGAGCTACACTAAGAGAACAAATTGGATTAAGAGGCGCTTCGTCGGGCTTAACCTTTGGGTCGCTCATAAAGTTGATGCGTCCTTGTGGCATTTCGGGATCTTTAATATGAGCTATAAATGATAAGCGATTCTCGCAAAAGGCCTCGAACTTAATGCTCAATTGCTCGCCAGTTTTTAAAACGGGAACAAAGTTACCACTAAATTCTAGATAAATCATTTGATCTTGCAATACTTCAATATTACGACTCTTGGCAATCTCTGTAAAGTATTCTTGTTGTTCTAGTGTCTTATCCTCCTTATCATCCGTCATACAAAACACCGAGAACTTAGCTTCCGTTTGGGAAATGCGTTTAGCAAATACAACAAACTTGACAACAAATGGAACCTTGGCCAAATGAGTGTAAAGCTCTGTGGCCATACGACTCGCATCACTAACATTCCGACAATCCATTAACCAAAATCGGGCCGAAACTGTCGTCGTAAAGGTAATGCATTCTTTGACGAAAGACAGCGGTGTGGAGCCCGTGACGTCTTCCCAAGCTGCCCGCGTTTGTCCTCCGGTAATGGAACACAAAAGCCGTAGTGTAGGAGGATTACCAGTACTTCCATTGCCAAAACATGAATTTACCATTCCACTGGAACATGCTTTCGGGGCTGGAATACTCAATGTTATTGCTTTATGGAATTTTCGACGACGCGGCTCCACTGTAACCACAGGTGAGACGGCAACACCTTGTCCCAGGAGCTTGGAACATCCAACTAGGTCAACTGGCTGTGCCTGAAGACCGACACGAATTTTCTTAGTCAAGGCGTGACGAGGAAATATTGCTTGAACTTCAGGTACCGCAGTGGAGTACACAGTTCCCCCATCCGGTCCAATGGCGTGCACTTCTTGGCGAACGCGTGAAACGACGGCAAAGAAGTGTGGAACATTTTGTGTTACAATGCGAACGATGCGATTAGTTGCCATATCTTCTATAGACTTATCGATTGTATCGTTGATTGATTTCTTTTCATCCTCGCTTTCGTATAGGTTATGTTCTCGCCAACTCTCGCCGTTATCCGATCTAAGTATGATAATTTCCCGTTCATTTTCTCGGAGAGTGCCAAAGTGGGGAACTTCTAGTGTTATGGGGCTTTAAAATAAAATTGTATTATAAAAAAATACAAATTTTAGAATCATAATATTTTAGCGGATAACATTAGAAGTAGACTTCTACATAACGTCTGAATATATTGGCTATATGACTGAAAAGCAAGTGTGCTTTGGATTGCAAAAAGATAGATTAAACAGTTTAAAATAAAATAATTACAGATAAATTCTGTTAAAAAATATTTCAGCCGACTCTTTTGGATCGTACCCTATACGACTAAATATATTTTTATACCCTTGCAGGACAAGGGTACCTGTCTGTCCGTCTGTCTGTCCGTATGTCTGTCCGTCTGTCTGTCCGTCTGTCTGTCCGTCTGTCTGTCCGTCTGTCTGTCCGTCTGTCTGTCCGTCTGTCTGTCCGTCTGTGTGTCCGTCTGTCTGTCCGTCTGTCTGTCCGTCTGTCTGTCCGTCTGTCTGTCCGTCTGTCTGTCCGTCTGTCTGTCCGTCTGTCTGTCCGTCTGTCTGTCCGTCTGTTTGTCTGTCCGTCTGTCTGTCTGTCTGTCTGTCCGTCTGTCTGTCCGTCTGTCTGTCTGTCTGTCCGTCTGTTCGGCTGTCCGTCTGTCTGTCGGTTACTACACGAACTAGTCTCCCAGTTTTTGAGCTTGATCAGGCTGAAATGTTCAGCATAGTCTTATTTCTTTAGCACGCAGTACATATTTCGGAACGGCCGAAATCGGACCACTATATCCTGTAGCTGCCATACGAATGATGGCGAAATTAATATAAAAAAATGTTACCTTCTCTGTTTTTCAACATATTTTTATAAATTTCGAGATATAATCGTTTTTTAACGTTTTTTGGTTACGGTTTTAATTTCATTAAGATCAGACAACTATATCATATAGCTGCCATAGGAGAATTCTACATGTAAAATGTAAAATGTACAAAATTTAAAATTCGATCCATTTTGGTAATGTTGAAAAAATATCAAACTGTTTTTTCAACATTACCAAAATGGATCGATATTCAATGATCCAATTGCAGACTGCAAGGGTATACAAACTTCGGTTTACCGAAGTTTCTTTCTTGTTTTTCAGTCATTTAGCCGTATAGGGGACACCCCAATTGAGAGTAACAAGAATAACACTGGTCGACAAGAAAAATGCCGGCGAATAAGTCATTAATTCTGATAGATGTGAACCGGTACATTACTAGTACTAAACTGAAAAGTTTCCATCACCCACCAATTTTGAGAAAATCGCGGTCAAAGTATCATGCACTGCTTGAAACGGCTTAATAACTCCCAAACCTTACGTTGCCCAGAGCGGATATTCAGCTTAAAAAGAGCTTTGGCCTTTTTACTTAAATATTAAACAAGAATATCCAATGGGAGACCTCTGGTTCAATAGTTATAATGCATTTTACAAACTTAAATTTGTCACAAATTTTTGCTATGTTGTATCAAAATCAATGGCTTTTATTCGCCGGCAAAAAAGAGGTAGATTTTTGTCGACCTGTGTAATTAAAGCTCTATTTAAGTTAACTCTATAACCGTTTGACAATTACCTTAAGAACTTTCCCTCAACTGGTGTCATTTCCAAAATTCGACTCACTAAAGCCTCACCTTCCATTAGGGGCGGGGGGTTGGCTATTCTTTGCGGTTTAACATAACGGCAAGTGATGCGGGTCGGTTCAGAGCACGCCTTGGGTGGTACAATAATGCGGACGCCACTGTGACGATAGCCGCGCATCGAGCCACCGCGGGCATCTACCAAAAATGAAACAAGAAATCTAAAAAAAAAACGAACATAAGTCTCATAATTGTGGTCGAATTTTTGGGTTTACCGCAATTAGAGCTTACCCCAAATGTATAGGCGGTCGAACAATAGGCACATTATCAAATTTTCTTCGATTTTCCGATCCGTTAATACTTTGAAATTGTTGCTGTAATGTTTCTATAAAAAAAAATAAACAAAATTCATTGATTAATTAGCAAGGCTTTACAATGAAATATTTCGTTACCGTTTACCATTATTTTTAAGTCATGACAAAAAAAATATATCAGATATATTCTTTTATTTTATGAGATCTTCGAATTATTAAACATATAAATATTACCTTTTTCAAAAAGTTCCGGCGGATTCCCAGATAATTCATTGTGATCATGATGATCGGGATTTGTGGTATCAAAGTTTTTTTGGTCCGCCCCTACACAATTGGCTTTCAAATCATCCGTTTCCATATATTTATAATGATTATGATCCAAAAAGTCATCATCCCCGGCGTCGTCGTCCTCAGAATCGGATAATAATGTTTCATGCATTATCTCTGGGGATAATACCTTATATTTTTCCTCAATTACAGCAGTATTTACATCAACAATGGACGTTTTAGTGACAATTTTTAGAGTTTCCATTGCGGTCACATAGCCCATATTGCTGGCAATATGTAGTGGTGTTTTACCGTTCTGTAAAAAATTTTTTTTCATATATATTATTTTTATTATATTTTATATATTTTATGGCCCTATCTCGGAGTAGATGGAAACATGATACAATTATAGAAGGTAGTCTCGTCGGAAAAATAAGGCCCTCGTTCGGAACAATAAGGCCCTAGTTCGGCTGTCAAAGTTCGTGTGAGAGAAACGAATGTATACGACAATAGAAAATGTGTATTAGCCCTTATTTGGTGTTTGGGGTTAAAACTGACCTATTATAAAAATAAGTTGGAGCTCATTATTTATAATATAATTTTTAATTTCGAGCTCGATTCGGCGGAGCTTAATTTTGGAATTGTTGGTTTCGGCTCTGCTTTTCTTTCCGGAACAGCATCATTGTTTAGTCGCCTTCTCTGGAAAGTCTTCCCCTTATTAGTTATCGACTTCCATTGTGAAGTACTAAAATGCGTGTCGCAAATCCTCGAGTTCTCACTAAGACTGCACTCCAAAATGTGGCTCCCACAACGTTCTCCTTACCAAACATTTCGGTGCATTGATAAAATTTGCGCCTTGGACGTGTTTACGACAAAAATTGCAAAAAACCATTTTTTTGTTTCATATAAGGGTTAATGAAAGATAATATAATTTGTACACACACAGCCTTTCACGTCAACGAGCAAACATGAAGTGTTCAATAAGGCCCTACACCCGAACGCTAAACACACGACGGGACTACATTCTATAATTATATCATGGATGGAAATATGTTGAAAAACAACAAAGCTACATATGTGTCAATCATTTCTATGACAGTCAGTCATAAGATACGGTTGTCCGATCCGACTCGCTCTGACATTTATAGGGAATAAAAAGAAGACTATCTGCAATGTGTCATTAAGATAACTCTAAAACTGAGACCAAAAAAATGTTTGTAATAAAAACATCTGTGCGGATGTGGTCTAATAATTTGAATAAAATCAAATAAAATCAAATTTGGGTGATAATTGTCGGAGTTTACAAGATCCACATTTAAACTTTTGTATATTTTAATTTTATATCTCTACTTTTTTTAGGACTATTGTTTAATGAAAGTTGATCGGTGCAATCGTTCCGAAGAGTCTTGGGCAGGTGCGGCCCTAAGGTCATTTGGGCTAGGCGTTCACCTGAAAAGCATATTTGTCTTAGCTAGATGCACAAGCTTTGGGTACCGGGAATCTCACAGTGGAGTACATTCGACTGTATCTTCTAACTTGTTTAAAACCGTCTTTAAGATTATTTGTAATCTAAATAAATAATTACATTTGTTAAAGCCTCCGGATTTGCTTTGTGGCGCAGCAATAGATTAATAACCAGGACATGACCCTGTTGAGCCGCTTGATGCAGTGGTGTATACCCAGTATTTGTGGTAATTTCGATATCGGCATCATTTTCAAGTAAAAACTTTACCAAATTAAGATGGCCATAATGGGCAGCAATATGTAAAGGAGAATACCCATTTTTGGTGCGTTCCGAAATAGATGAACCATAATCCAATAATAAACGTGAGACCTGGACATGACCCTCCTGTGAAGCCAAATGTAAGGGTGTCAGACCATTTTTAGCAGCTGTACTCTTGGCATTGTATTCGAGTAGGAGTTGAACCATATCAATATGACCCTCTTGTGCCGCCAAATGCAATGGTGAGAAGCCACTCCTGCTTAAAGAATCCACATCTGCTCCATTTTGTAACAATAATTGTGCAACTTCCATATTATTTTTCTTGGCAGCAATGTGTAGAGGACTTTGTCCATTTCGAGCACATAGCTTTGGAGAAGCACCCTTTTTTAAGAGCGACTCCACGACCTTCTGATGATTGTAGTGTGTGGCAACCAGCAAGGGTGATACATCATTCTTACCAAGAGAATCAATGGTTGCTCCTTTGTTCAGTAATAATGATACGATCTTCTCCTTGCCATATTTGCTTGCCAAATGCAAAGGAGTGAAGCCTTTTTTAGTTATAGCATCGATATGTGCTCCATTTTCCAGGAGAAGTTGGACTACCTCCTCATCCTGACCCTCTTTGGCTGCTATATGGAGCGGCGTGTACTTATCCTTGGTCTCAGCATTAACCTCAGCTCCATGCTGGAGGAGAAGCATAATAATATTAATATTACCCAATCGAGACGCGACGTGGAGAGGGGTTTGTCCCTCGCGGGCGATGGCATCCACTTGAGCAGCGTTCCGAAGCAGTATGCGTATAATGTCAGTCTTAAAATAGAAAAAAAAAAAAGGTCAACAAAAATTTAAAACACACAACAACAAAAAAAGGGTTATATAATATGTTATTATTTCATTTTGTAAATGCAAATAATACCTGATTAGCTCGAGTCGCCAAATGGAGTGCAGTTTCGCCGCGTAATGTTGGCATATCCGGATTGGCATCATGTTGCAATAAATATATTACAATATTCATGCAGCCTATTATTATAAATAAAATTAAAAACTCTTATTTTAATATCGATAAAATAACATATACGGACTGATTTATAGATTTTTAAACATAACGACCTTAGGTGTCTAAATGTCTACATGTTTTCCGTTCAGCTGTGAGGCATTCCATGTATGTATATCTCAAGCGCCTTAAAACGTTAAACGCATTTATCTCGAAACCACTTTTTTTCAGTTGGCCGGACACATAGCTTGAACACATCTTAACCGATCGTTCTGAAATTCGTCAGTCAATCCGAAATACCTATGGCTATCGATTCACGTAGGATTTTTTCGTAGTAAAAGTCTAACATTATAATACATACTTTACAACTTTTGAAAAAAAAAAAAAGTAAATAAAAAAAATTTTTAAAATTGTGAAAATTTTTGTGAAATTAATGAATGAATTAATAAATATATAAATGCTACAGAAAAAAAAATAAGTTAAAAAAATTTTAGTTAAGTACTGGAGTGTTGCCAACTTTTTCTTGAAAACAAAAAAGCTGTTTTTGACGGGAAGGGAAACAAGGCAAAAAAAATTAAAAAAAAAAAAACATTAAAAAAGCCTGTTTTCCAACACGTTTAATTGTTGTTTTTCATAGATGTGAGCATAATTAGATAGTGAAGGGGTTATATACAGTCAGGCTGTCGGAAAAAATTCACTTTTTTTAAATTTTTTTTAAAGAGAAAATTTTTTTATTGCAGTCAATGTCTTGCTATCCTTTTTTCCACCTTTTTAAATTAAAAAAAATTTAATTGCAAAAAAATTTTTTTTGTCTCCTGCAGCTAATCCCCCAAACGAACACGATACCAATCGATAGAATCATCTTAAATCAAGAAGTGAAATAGATTCTGTTAGTGTATGAATGAATCTTGTCTTTGATCAAAGGAATTAAAAAAGCATCACTTTTTGACAAAATGACAGCTTTAAAAAAAAAGATAATTTTTGTGGGAAAAAAATTGTCTTTAATTGTTGACTAAAATTACAATATTAATTTTTTTAAAAAAGCTTTGATCAAGGACAGCAAAAAGTAGTTGCAAAATCGGTTCAGAGGGTTTTGAGAAATCGTGATCACTGACTTGAAAAACATAGTTTTGAGAAAAACGAGTTTAAAGTTTCCTTATGCCGTATCCCTTCTGCGAGCGGTCGCTCTTTAAAACGTTGCCATTCAAAAACTATTCAATATATAACATTTCCGCTTTCAAAGAATATTGAAATATTATATTGAAAGTATAAACTATCAAATAAGCAAACAAAAACAAAATCGATTTTTTGAAAATCGTGACTGTATATAACCCCTGAAATAGCCATGTCCATGTTGTCTTAAATTCACCCACAATGCTTTTGGTACCGGGTATCTCAATGTCGGACACACTTGACTGTTGCTTTCCTACTTGTTGTATTTGTTGTGTTGTGTTTTTTAGTGTTTTCTATCAGTAGAAGTAGTACTTCATATATTATCATGATTAAAACTTACCCATAAAACTGGCAACATGCAAAGGCGTTAAACCCGATTCCGTAGTTGCACCAATACTCGCTCCATGCTTAATAAGCAATTCCACAATCTTTATCCGATTCTTTTTACAAGCAATATGCAAGGGAGTAAAACCATTAAGAGCTCTAGCATTTGGATTTGCACCATAATCAAGCAATAGTTTCGCTACCTTCACATGACCGCAATGGGCAGCCACATGAAGAGCTGTTAAATAATCAATGGTTACTTCATCCACAGGAGCCTTGTTATCGAGAAGAAGACGCGCTGCATCATCGTGCTCCCCTTGGGCAGACATATGGAGAGCAGATAAACCATTCTTGGTCTTGGTTAAGATTGGAGCATTTTGACTCAAAAGCAACTCTATAACGTCAACATGACCGGAACGGGCGGCGCAATGGAGAGGTGTTAGCCCATCCCTCGTTGCTGCATCAATTGTTGCTCCTCTCGAGAGGAGCAACCGGCAAACCTGGCCTTTACCCCATTTGCAGGCCACATGTAAGGGTGATATTTTATGCTTTGCCACATAATTTACATCAGCAGAGTTATCCAAAAGAAGAGTGGCGATATCCACATTACCATAATGAGCTGCGATATGTAGGGGAGTGAATCCAGATTTCGACACAATATCAGCATTGTTATCATTTTGAAGCAAGAGTGTTGCTGCCTTCAAATCATTTTTCTTCGCTGCAATATGAAGTGCTGGGAGTCGAACCTTCCCCCGTATGTCGTTTTCGAGGAGAACAGCTACGATCTTATCATGACCCTGCTGCATGGCCACCGCCAATGGGGTAAAGCCATCTTCCGTAGCCAGTGAGGGATTTGCACCATTGGCCAGTAGTAAGCGACAACAATTATCATGATTTTCCTGAGCTGCCATATATAATGGCGTAAAGCCATTTAAAGACTGTACATTAACATTGGCATTAGATAATATCAGTTGTTGTATAACCTCTTGCTGTCCCGCTAACGAAGCTATATGCAGGGCAGTGTTGCCCTTTTTCGTAGCATTATCCACCTTTATACCACGTCTTAACAGCTCACAGCATATATCTACATACCCATCTTTGGCAGCTAAGTGTAAGGCATTAAGACCGTTCTAAAAATATAAGAATAATAATAATGAGCGGAAGAAAACTTTACGTTAAATAAAATGATTTATAATTTTTGAGTTCCTAACTGACTTGAGGTCTTAGTCGACTAATTCTTAAAATTTCAGCGTACAACTTTTGGTATCTCCTGTACTCAAAAGTCAACATTGTTACAAAAGGTTGTGAAGCGCATGATTTTTTTGTAATTTCCTTTTATATTAATAAAGCATTATATCTTATAATTTAGCGAGAAGTTTTGTTTGGTAGTGGCTACATCATTAGCTGACTAGGACTGGACTTAGATGGCCAAGATTAAAAAAATCAAAAATAACAGTTAAAAAAGATTAAAATAATAAAAATTGCGAATAGAAGTTTATCCTATTTTTGCAAAGTCCTTCCAAAAATAAGTTATACATAATTTTCCTATCGTCGCAGCTAATTTGTCTGGCTCCAATTTTTATTTATCTCATAACTGTTATTTGCGACTCCTGGTTTTTGCTAGCTTAATGATCCTGTCTATTGTACTAGGGTATCTGTATTTCCGTTTTGTAGGCTTAATGAGTTTGCCTGTTTGGGTGTAGTGAGAGTATTTTAATATGGTAGGAAGTTTGCCGGAGTTCGTGTCTGTTTCCAAGCAAGTAGAAAAGCTACAATCGAGAGGGACCGACTGTGAGATACCCGGTACCCGAAACATTGTTGAGCAACACCCAAAAACGACAATTGTTGCTGGGAACATGTTGAGCAACACCCAAAATGGACAAATGTGGCTAGGGACATGTTGAGGAACACTCACGTGCGCACTCAACATAGAAGAAGAAGAAGCAGACACAGAAACTTAATCGTTTAATAACTTGCATATTTATCATCCGATTTTACTCAAACTTTCAGAAAACGTCCGCGATTGCCTTATTATTTATTCTATATATTTACTTTAGGCCGAATATCACGACTATGGGTACCGGGTATATAAATTGTTTTTTCGCTTAAAATTAAGAATAGTTAGAATACAAAATTTAGGATCCCAAACAAAGATTAATTGGCCAGAAAAAAATCTTCAAAATATTGCTTTAATAACACAGTCCCACAAAAAAAAATTGTCATGGGTGGATGAGAACCCTATCAACATGTTTTGGTCCAGCACGTCTGCAATTTTTTCTAACCTCAAAAAACATGTCAAATTTTTGGTGGTATACATGGATTTGTGATCAGCGGCTCAATATACATGAGGATAGGGTACTCTGATCTCCCAACCCTGACACTTTTTTTGTGGGCTGTGTAAATAAACAAGTTGATTTGATGATGTCCGAAAATATTTTCTCGGCTGTCAATGAAAAAAAACTCAAACGTATAGTGCTTTCCATTGTATCATCCTCTGAGCTACGTCATTTATAGTCTCTGATAACGCCGCTATATACACCAAATATACTTTTATGAAGTATTTCGAATTTACGAAGGCAAAAGTTAAACAATTTCTCTTAGGAAGGTAATTCTACACTTACCGCATTGCAACTGTTGATGTCCGTAACCTCTTCACTTTCAATAAAATCAAGCACTTTTCGAATATCTCCGCTTCGTGCAGCGCGCAAGAATGATATTGTGGCATCGTTCTATAAATGAAAATATATGTATATAAAACAACAAAGGAAGTTAACTTCGGCAAGCCGAAGCAACACGCACGTGCGCTCTCTCTCTCTCTCTCTCTCTCTCTCTCTCAGAAACTTTATTGTTTAATAACTTCAATGTTTATCATCCCATTGTACTCAAATTTTCAGAACACGTCCACGATTGCCTACTTATTAAGACTATTTATTTACTTTACGCCGAAAATCACGCATATGGCTTATATACCGTTTTTTATTATTTTTGGGGGCGGAAATGGACGTGGCCAAATTTTAAAACAAACTTGATCTACGTGCAACAGATTTCAATGTTGTCACCAAATTTGGTAACTCTAGCTCTTATAGTCTCTGAGATCTGTTGTTTCACACGGACGGACGGACAGACGGACAGACGGACAGACGGACAGACGGACAGACGGACAGACGGACATGGCTTAATCGACTCGGCTGGTGATGCTGATCAAGAATATATATACTTTATGGGGTCGGAAATGCCTCCTTCTGCCTGTTACATACATTCTCGGTTGGCACTAACTTATAATACCCTTGTACCCTACGGGTACCGGGTATAACAAAAAGTTGACAAATAAAGTCAAATGTTACTAAAAACATATTGAGCAACGTTCAAAAAAGACTTATTCTGCATCTGTACGCAGCTGCATTACGAATTAATACTGCGCTCGAAAGCACGCAACACTTTTTTTCGCTACTGCCACCCAAAAGCTAAGTGCTCAGACACGCGAAATTATTCCTAAGCAGTGTGCTCTCTCTCTCTCTTTCTCTTAAAAACTTTATTGTTTAATAACTTCTATGTTTATCATCCGATTTTACTCAGAACACGTCCCCGATTGCCTACTTATTAAGTCTATCTATTTACTTTAAGTCGAAAATCACGCATATAGCTAATATACCGTTTTATATTATTTTCGGGGGCGGAAGTGGGCGTGGCCAAATTTTAAAACAAACTTGATCTACGTGCAACAGATTTCAATGTTGTTACCTAATTTGGTAACTCTAGTTTTTATAGTCTCTGAGATCTGTTGTATCACACGGACGGACGGACGGACGGACGGACAGACGGACAGACGGACATGGCTAGATCGACTCGGCTAGTGACGCTGATCAAGAATATATACATATACTTTATAGGGTCGCAGATTTGTCCTTCTGCCTGTTACATACATTCGGTTGGCACTAACTTATAATACCCTTGTTCCCTATGGGTAACGAGTATAAAAAACATTTTTTTGCTCTTTCGTTGGCAATTCTAGACGACTCATAAATCGAATATTCGAATTGCCCAATGATAGCCTAATTTTAACAATCACAGAGAAGTCATTATTTTTGGTTGAAAATGTTGTCAAGGTTATATGCAAAGGCAGTCATTAAATAGTAAAATACACTAAGTACGTAAACCTGCACTTCTTTTCTCAAATACATTTGTACATATACATACATTTATGTATTAAAGATATGTAAATCTTAGCATATCGTCATACATATCTACATACATACATACATACATACATACATACTCATGATCAATTAAACCCATTTCTAATGAATTTTATAGATATACATATGTACTAACAGGAAACGCCCACATACTAATAGACACACTGATGTGTATTTAATGTAAAATTGTATGTGTATTATGTGTATACATTTACCTGCTTTATATTTCCATTCATTTTGTCGTTTATATTGATTTCCTTAATAATTTCTTGAGCCCCGTATTTTTCACTGGTCTTCGGAACCTCGCCAAGTGTCATGATTTTTTAGTCAAATAGACCTGATAAATAAACCCACAAAAATAATTAGATACATATATGTAGACATGTATACAAACATAATTGTTTTCTCTTTTTTTTTATATATATTATACACAGATTGAAGTATGGAACATATGAAAGTTTGTACAAGTGCTTTAATACATATATTCAAAAAAAATTTCCAGCACTATGTACATATTTATGTACATACAAATTTACATACGTATGTACATATTTATGTACATACATATGAACGTTGTTTATTTATGTATATTTAGGTTACACTTTTTTTACTATGATAGAATGATGTCATCGGAGGAAGTCTTATTAAGAAATTATGAGTATCAATCAGTCACAGTTAACGCAATTAATTTTGCAATATACTTTATATATATATTAAATTTACATAAAATTACCAAGCGAACGTTCTATTTCACGCGAAAGTAGAGGTGGAAAGCTACATATGTCATCGATTTTTTTTTTAATATCGATGCTGAATCTATATTTGTAAAATATCGGTATTATACGATTGAGTTAATATATTACTTCTGCATTCATTTTTTGTAATATTTCAAATTACTTGATAACTAGTTACCGAAAACAAATCAAATTTCAATTCAGGGTTGGGAGAACAGAGTACCCTATTCCCATGTATTTTGAGCCGCTGATCACGAATCCGTTGTCCGTTTTGTTTTTGTTTTAATTACTGAGTTTACTACTGTTTAAGTATAATTTTGAATTTTTAAGAAAAAATAAGAGAAAGATATGGATCTCGATAAAGCCTTGTTTTTTGTAAAAAACATAAATTTTTTTTATTTATTTTTTATATATATATATGTATGGAATGGAGCGAAATAAAATTGAAAGAATTGCTTTTTTTTGCTAATTTATTTATTAGTTTAATATATTCTCATGATGTAATGCAAGTCTCACAAAATTTCCTAACCAACGATGCACAGAAGTTGGCTGGGATTGCTCTAGTTTGTCAAGCGAATAATGAGTTAATACCCGATTTAGACAGCCGCTTAAGGTCACAGTTCAAAAAGTTGTTGCGACTCTCTTTTGACTGCGAGTCCGTTTAAGCGCACAGCTGCCGACAAAAGTAAACAAGCCGAGTGAGAAGAGGAAAACAAAAAGTACTTTCTCATTGCTGAAAATCTCAAAAGCGCTAAGAAAAATTTACCTAAATATTATAATACAACATATACCAAAATTATACTATGTCAAACACGCAACAACTCGCTCTTGCGGCTCTGTGCTGTCTCTTTCTAGCACATGCACAGCTTATAGGGGGAGAAGTCGATGTGCTACTTTTTTCAGGTGTTGAATTTTTATTTAGATATGTTCCTATAATAAAATCCAAATTGAAGAGCATTTTGTTGTTCTTTAATTTTTGTATGGTCTCATTTACTTAAGTACTTACCTTTATCTCTGGAAAAACTAACGTTTATTTATAAAATTAAATTTAAGAAACTTTTTTTTTTATATAAGTCGTTGCGCTCTGCATGCAGCCTTTTGTAGTTCGGTTCAGTCGTTTAAATTTGGGTTTTAAGTACTCTTGCCTTTCTCTTCCAACCAGCAGTTTCGCTACTACACCACTGCCATGCCGACGATAACGACAGACTTAGGGTCGACTACTCTTACGACGGCGTAATCCGTCATGAGCGTTCACCAGATTAAACTTAATCACTGATAACTAATCAATCACTGATCAGTGATCATGGTGTTCTTGTCTTTTTAGGTTTAATAGTGCTTTTCCACGATTGTCTACAAAAACAGAGAGCCTTGGAAATCAGCTTTTTAAAAATTCAGCAGCCGAAACTTGTTGGGATCTTCCCTATACGACTGAATATATCGGCGATAGTTTCAGTCATTAAATCATTAAGCCGTATAGGGAACTCCCCAAATGATTCACAATGATTCCACAAGTTGAAATTGTGACTGTGACAGTACCTGCACTTTCGATATTCCGATATTTCTGAAAGGGGTACATCACTAATTTTTAATTGAGCTGGCAAAATAATGTAAACGTTTGATGTTTATAACTAAAAAGGGTAACAATCATGGCTCAAGAGACAATAATACTAATATTATTAGTTCTTGTTATGCTTGTTGGTTCCTATCTGGCTGGGAGCATACCCATGATGATGAAATTAAGTGAGGTTGGTACGAGTGGCCTAGAAATGAAATAAACGTATGTTAATAACGTTAACGTATTTCTTTTTATTCAAAGGAAAAGTTAAAATGTGTCACTATCCTGGGCGCTGGTCTATTGGTTGGTACTGCCTTAACCGTTATTATACCGGAAGGTATTCGTTCATTGTATACTATGGGCAATGACAGAATAGAACAGAGATCCGCCGAACACCAAGACTACTCACAAACAATAGGGCTTTCCCTTGTGCTTGGATTTGTTTTTATGATGCTGGTGGATATATCACAGCGAAGGAGTAATATCGGAAGTGAAAAAAAAAATGGTGCTACACTTACGCTCGGATTGGTCGTTCATGCAGCAGGTACTAAAATATGCGAGTGTTCATCAGTTTATGCGATAAATTTTCATGAGTTGCATAGAACTCCTAAAATGAGAGTTGCTAGTTGCTAGACTGGTAACATATACAAAGATAGGTTCCTTATAGGTAGCCACATAGCCATGTTGGCTGCGAGTCTGTTTTCATGTAATTAGTTTCGATTCAATGTTTTATTTAATTTCGATTCAGTACAGCTTCGCATAAACGTAAAATGCAAACAAGTTTTTGTATATTTCTAATTTCTTGATATTTTGTTTATTAAATTCCAGCTGACGGCATTGCCTTGGGAGCTGCGGCCACAACTAGTCATCAAGATGTCGAAATAATTGTATTTCTAGCTATAATGCTTCACAAGGCACCTGCAGCCTTTGGCTTGGTAACTTTTCTGTTGCACGAAAAAGTGGACCGACAAAGGATTCGACGACATCTCGCAGTCTTTTCCCTTTCGGCCCCACTCCTCACGATTTTAACATTTTTTTGTATTGGCCAAGAGCAAAAGGAAACGTTAAATTCTGTGAATGCTACGGGCATTGCCATGTTATTTTCAGCTGGCACATTTTTATACGTGGCCACTGTGCATGTTCTACCTGAACTCACCCAAGGTGGTGGTGGATCCCGTCAGCATGATTATCGTTTAATAGAAGAAGCCCCGCGGGACGTTGCCTCGAATGACAATGATGGTAGCAACAGTATACAAGCATTAAAGTATAGTGAACTAGTTATAATGATTTGTGGTGCTTTGCTACCACTAATAATTACTTTTGGACATAAGCATTAGGATAATTCGAACATTCTTAAAATCCAACTGTTTTCAAGATAAGGGTTTTTATGCAATAATATACTTTGTGTTAAAAGAAAACGATACTTTTAATTTGTGTTAAGGAATAAGCTGAAAATAGATTAAGAATTATAAATTTCCAAGCTGACCATCTAAAATAGACGGTATACAATTTGTGAAATTTTCTTCACTGCAGAAACTTTTCTTGTTTATCAAAATAGACGGTAAACTGTATACAGTAATCAGTGGGAACAATGTATGAACAAGAAAAGCACCAAAAAACAATAGGAACAAGTAAAAATTTAAAAGTTTTCTTTTCCTTTTTTTTAGATATTATAAGAATACTAATTACCTCAATGAAGTTGAAATCAAAGCGTAAATTCTACTTTTTACATTAAGTGTCGCGGTGACCCGGACGTCATCTTAGTGGAAACGCTCGATAACTATCGAAATGAACAAACTCGATGCAATACGATTGTTATGTACGTGAAAATTTATCAGTAAAAATAAAAAAGCAGTTTTCATGTATTCGAGTTGCCTTTATTTCAGAGCAAAGAACATAAATAGTTTAGTTTTAGTTCAAGTGATTGTAAATGATTTCGTGAGTGCGTGTACTCAACAAATTTAAAGGACCAGATATAGTTAATTTTAGTAACATTGCCATTGGGTTAGTTTTGTGTCGGAAACTCAATATACATACAAACACAGAAAAGGAAAGGATGTATGTATGTGTATGTATACTACATGCGAATTTGATTGCCAGACATAACCTAATATGTACATATATTTTCCAATTGCTTTAAACAAATTCCTGTGAATAATGACTGATATCGTCTGATGTACATATTAGTTGTATACAAAGTAGCCTTTGATTCGTGTATTGTTTGTAAAAAAGTGTTCATAAGTTATGTGTACAAAAATCATCAAATAAGAGTGTTGCCACGCTTCACATATTTTACATAATGAACACTTACAAAAATAAAACTAAATAAATTATTTTTTTAATACTTTTAATCAATATAGTTTTCATGTGTGAACAAAAAATAATATATATTTTTTCTTCTTGAAATGAACGTTAAAAAAGACTAAAGCGCTTTCTTTTTCAACTAGGTGGCAGCACTGCAAGCACAATCATAGCTGTGTGCGTTCCGTTGAAAACACTAGTAACTTGTACCGTCCCCGTCGTTAAACTTACCCTCAAAAACTAGAATTTACATCGAAATGTAATAATATTATATATATATTAGTTTTTTCTGAACAAAAATATTAATCGCAAATTATTTACGAATTGTCTTTTGAAATGTGAAAATCTGATTTTATTCCGTGATGTCGTGTGTATATAAATCCTACCCACACATACACACTTTGTGAAATCGTCTAAAGTGGCTTGGCCGTACACACAAGTACTTACACATGCATATACATAAACGTTTAACTTATACAGAGAAAAGAGCAACTTCTTGTCTCGTTAAATATAAGATACGAAAATTCTTTGCAAATATTCAAATACCAGATTATGCTTTCCTATTAATTTGTAAAATAAAAGTTGAAGACTAAATGTTATTATTTTCGCTGTTTGAACTTTTGTTAGTTCGAGTCTCCATTTTGAACATTTTTTCTGCCCTTCGCTTGTATTTGTGTATATGTACATATGTATGTATGTATGTATACGCGTGTAAATATGTGAGAGCTGCGACACGCGAATATACTAAGTTAATAGAAAAAATGACTTGTGTATGTACATAGACGTGTACAGAAATATATACATACATATGTACATACATGTTTAAGTGTGTGATACAATTTTTAGTTAATTTAGACTTATGAAGGTGCATTTAAGAATGAAACAATGTATGATTTTATGTATGTTTAGTAGCAAGAGCGAATTTCCTAACGAAAAAGTAGAATTAAAATAGGTGATTGCGTCAATGGCGGAGACGGCGGCCTGTGGACCAGAGTTGTCAAATAAGTTCCATATAAATATACATACATATGTACATATATACCGAAAATAGTTGTGTATGTATGGAATGGTTTTTAAATATATGTATGTAAAACACATACTATGTATGTATGTACGAAGAAAATTATTCAGCATTGTAACTTTTTACTTTAGGACTTTTATTTTAAATTAAAAAACTTAAGTATCTTATTATTTTATTTTTTATGTATTTAAAAAATACTCAAAATATTAAATTTCATAAACTTTGTAAAAAAACGTATTTATTTATATGTTATACTTTATTAATTATAACAAAATTATTTATAAAGAAAGCAATCATTTGAAAAGAAATTCGTAAGTCAGCGTATAAAATTCATTGAATTTAAGCGAAATAAGTGCAAAAAGGCTTTTATGCCTGGTGACCGTGATATTATTTACTTATTGTTTTTGTTTTCTCGTTTATTATCTAAAAACAGTACTCAAAAAAAGGCAGAAACAAAGGATAAAGAAAAACGAATAATAAATTCTGAGACAGTTTTAAAAACAAAATTGCAATAATTGCCATCGATAATGACGTTTCCAACCAATTTGAGGCTGGAATAGTTGATGAACCGATAGATCAGCAGCTGCAGTTGGAGCATTTGAACACGATGCGTGAAGCACTGTTTGCCCAAGATGGCTGGGGATGTCAGCATGTCAATCAGGATACCAACTGGGAAGTACCCAGTTCACCGGAACCAACTAATAAGGATGCTTCGGGTGGACCGCCAATGTGGAAGCCAAGCATTAACAATGGCACCGATCTATGGGAGTCCAACTTGAGGAATGGCGGTCAGCCAACGGCTCAGCAAGTGCCAAAGCCATCCTGGGGACATACGCCGTCGTCAAACTTGGGCGGAACATGGGGCGAAGATGATGATGGAGCGGACAGCAGTAGTGTTTGGACAGGAGGGTCATCAGGGCTAAATAATGTCGCGGGATCTGGAGCGACTGTGGGTCAAGTTGTGAATCAAGGCGGTGGCGGCGGTGGTGGTGGCGGAGTTAATGTGGGACCCGGTGGTGTCGTTGTATCATCTGGCGGACCACCTCAGTGGGGACAAAATGTGATTGGCGTCGGACTTGGAGGAACCGGTAAGTAATAATAAAATACATACATACTAGAAAGCTGCACGAATACCGAATCAATGTTAATTGAATGAATTTATGTAAAATCAAGAAAGAAAGCAAACTTCGGTAAACCGAAGTTTGTATACCCTTGCAGTCTGCAATTGGATCGTTAAAAATCTATCCATTTTGGTAATGTTGAAAAAATATCATACCATGTAAATTTTGTAAATTTTACAGTTTACATGTAGAATTTTACATTTTCTTAAAAATCGTCCGATCCCTTCAATGGCAGCTATATGATATTAGTTGTCCGATCTTAATGAAATTAAAACCGTAGTTCTAGAACTATAAAAAACGAAAACTATAAAAAACGACTATATAACGAAATTTATAGAAATTCGTTGCAAAACAGAGAAGTTAACACAGAAGTTTTTTTACATTACATTACTTTTGCCATCATTCCTATGGCAGCTATAGGATATAGTGGTCCGATTTCGGCCATTCCGACATAAATACTGCGTGCTAAGAAATAAGACTATGCTGAAAATTTCAGCCCGATTGCTCCAAAACTGAGAGACTAGTTCGCGTAGAAACCGACAGACAGACGGACATGGCTAGATCTACTCGGCTGATGATGCTGATCAAGAATATATATACTTTATGGGATCAGAGATGCCTCTTTCACTGCGTTGCAAATATCATAGCAAAATTATAATACCCTCTGCAAGGGTATAATGAACTGAGTACAAAAGTATATGAAATTAAAAATATTTGAGTAAATAAATGTGTTCGTATATTGTTGGTCTCAGTCGCTCGAAGGGAAAACATCAAAGGAAAGAGAATGTTTGGAAGTATTAAAATTAATTCAAATGCCTCGTCGTTTATCCTACTTGTGCATGTGTTACAAACTTAGGGCTAGTACTAACATCAACGAAAAAATTCCATAAGCGGAACACTTCATATAAAAAAAAAAACCAAAGAGCAAGGAAGAATAATTTTGTGGTATTTCGTTCGGTCGGGTACTAATATGAACGGCATTCCGTATCAATTGCATATATTTTGTAAGTAGCATGGAGGGGAAAGGGGAAGGAGGGAATCGCTGCTTGGTTGGAGTGCTTCGACAGCCGTGAGGATAATGTGGAATCGATAAAAGCCTTGAAAGCATTATATGCGATTTAATACATAAATAAAATTTTTTTGTTTTTTTTTTTGAAAATTGTTTTGAAAATTATTTTATTGGCGTCGATGGCGTTGCCGCCACTTTGCCTTTAACTCCATTGCGGAAGATTACATTAATAATACGACCGATCAAATGTGTTTGAATTAATATCTCTTTATAAAGTTGGTTAACAAAGTACATTTCTTAAAACAAGTCAGTGTGACCAATTTTGATCACTTTCTTTGTTTTCTTTGGTCACATTGGTTCCCGAACGAAATGTATCACAATTTCGCTCACGGAATTCCGTAAGCGGTTTTTGTTGATCTTAGTACTAGCCTTTGAATTGAAAGTTATTACATTGGATGCATCTTCATATCGACAGGATTTATGAATAAATTCACTGACCTGCAAATTAAAATTTTGAGGGACATCACGTCACTGAATTTTTTGAATTTACTCAAAGGGTACAAGGGTATTATAACATCGTAGAAACCGGGAATGTTTGGAAGGGGCCGAAGGAGGCATCTCCGACCGCATAAAGTATATACATACAAATATTCTTGATCAGCATCACCAGATGCGTCGATTGCCATATGAGCAAAACAGATCTCAGACTAAAAAAGCTAGAGCCACTAAATTTAAGGGACGACATTCTGATCCGTTGCACGGAGATCAAGTTCACTTTAAAATTTGGTAATGCCCACTTTTGCCACCAAAAATAATAAAATCGTTATATAAACTATAGTCGTGATTTTCGGCTAAAAGTAAATAGATGAAATAAATGAATAGGTTTGTGCGGAAGTTTTGTGAGAATTTAGGTAAAATCGGATGATAAACATGAGATTAGCAATATGGTTGAAAATTTAAGACAGGCCCTAAAAAGCTGCAAAACCAGTCTGCGTAGGTCGCGCAATGGATCGTGTGTTCGAACCGTGGCCGGGTTAGTAACTTTTATTTTTTGTTATATATTTTTTTTTTTTATCTGTTTCTTTTTTTATACCCGGTACCCATAGGGTACAAGGGTATTAAGTTAGTTCCAACCGAGAATGTATGTAACAGGCAGCAGGAGAAATCTCCGACCCCATAAAGTATATATATTCTTGATCAGCGTCACTAGCCGAGTCGATCTAGCCATGTCCGTCTGTCCGTCCGTCCGTCCGTCCGTCCGTCCGTCCGTCCGTCCGTCCGTCCGTCCGTCCGTCCGTGTGATACAACAGATCTCAGAGACTATAAAAACTAGAGTTACCAAATTAGGTAACAACATTGAAATCTGTTGCACGTAGATCAAGTTTGCTTTAAAATTTGGTCACGCCCACTTCCGCACCCAAAAATCATAAAAAACGGTATATAAGCCATATGCGTGATTTTCGGCGTAAAGTATATGGATAGACTTAATAAGTAGGCAATCGTGAATGTGTTCTGAAAATTTGAGATAAATCGAATGATAAACATAGAAGTTATTAAACAATAAAGTTTCTGAGAGAGTGAGAGAGAGAGAGAGAGAAAGCGCGCACGTGCGTGTTGCTCAGCATGTTCCTAGCAACATTTGTAGCTTTTTGGTTGTTGCCCAACATGTTCCTAACAACATTTTTCTCTTTTGAGTGTTGCTCAACATGTTTCTAGCAATATTTGTCTCTATTTGTCAACATTTCTTTGTTTTCATGTTCATGTGCTGTTTAATTTCACCCACCATGCTTTGGGTACCGGGTATCTTACAGTCGGTCACACTCGACTGTAGCTTTCCCACTTGTTGATTTACTGACAATGCAGTTGTTCGATGTTTTTGAATATTTCTTCTTTCGTTCTCGTTTTTTCAGTAAGCACTTTTTATTGTAAGGTATTCTGAACAAAATTTACCAAGCGTTTGAGGGTTTTCGCCATTTCCCGAAGACTTTTTCCTTCTTTTTGAAGACATAAAGCAAATTGGTCTTAATCAACAGTTAAATTTTGATTTGGTCAATCTAACGTTTTTTTTTCACTACAATATTGTTTAATGTAAGAATTTATTAAGAAACAATACATTTTGAGCCTAATTGTAGATTTAATGCTTAACAAATTTTAAAATAACACCGCTGTACTTATTATTTTGGCCAGGCGAAAACGTCCATTCAACACAAATTTATGCATAGCATTAAAAATCGCGGAAACCCCCTTTAAATTTTTATTTAAATATATCGAAATACTGTATTTTACAAAATATTACTAACTTATAATACCCCTGCACCCTATGTGTACCGGGTATTATAATCAAAAAAATAAGGTTACCATATTAAAATCAAAGTGACCCGTGGTAGAATTCACTATTATAAATAAAAAATATATGAATGAAATATATCTTGTGTACCTTTTGAATATTTTTTACATAATAAAACCAAAGTGAGCCATGGTAACTTTCACTAATTAAACAGTAGCAAGAAAATATAGTAAAATCAAAGATTTGATATTTTGTTAATAAAGTTAATTAAATCCGATTTTCAACAAACTTTAAACAGAAACTAAGATTTATTATGACTATAGCTTAGGTATATAGCTTCGGGGGCGGAAGTGGGCGTGGCCAAATGTTAAAACACAGTTGATCTGCGTGCAACGGATTAGAATGCTGTTACAGAATTTGGTGGCCCTAGCTCTTATTGCTTCTGAGATCTTTTGACTCACACAAATAGACGGACGGACAGACGGACATGACTAAATCGACTCGGCTGGTGTTGATTTCGTTGTTTTTAGAGATATCAGATTAAACCTAATTATATAATAAATGTATCTTTTTTTTAATACCTTAAATTAATGTAAAAGCTGTAAAAATATAAAACCTCAACCTCTTATCTGTTACAGGTGCTAGTGGCTCAAGCAACCTAGCAGGAACTCCTGGTGGAGTCGTTCCAGGCGGTGGTAGCAATGCCACAAACACAGGCAACGGATGGGGCGATCCTCGTGAAATACGCCCATTGGCTGGAGGAGGTGGAGGAAACAGCGCTGGCGCCGGTTCGATGGATATTCGAAATGTGGTCGTGGATCATCGTGGCGGTAATGGTAGTGGAGGAGCAACTTCCAACGATCCTCGGGACATTCGTATGATTGTTGATCCGATGCGCGATCCTATACGCGGTGATCCTCGAGGCATCTCTGGGCGACTTAATGGCACCTCAGAGATGTGGGGACATCACGCTCAAATCTCGCATAGCCAAAATATGCAAAATCTGAATAAAATGGCAGCTCCAGCTGGAGGAGGAGGAGCCACAACAGGAGGGGGTCCTGGCCCTGGTCCTAATCCCGTATCTAGCAATATTGCGTCGCAGTGGGGTCCACCAACCCAAGGAGTTGGCGTTGTTAAAGACATATCGAAGCAGATTTCTGGATGGGAAGAACCATCACCGCCCCCACAGCGCCGGAGTATTCCCAACTATGATGATGGTACCTCTTTGTGGGGACAGCAGCAGCAGCAGCAAAGTCGTGTTGTCACCGCAGCTCCTACCGGCGGTGGCCATTGGAAGGATATGACCGATTCAATTGGGGGACGTGGACACTTAATGCGTGGCAATGTTCCAACAGTTGGAGCTAATCCCATGACCAGTGTAGTAGTTGGACAACAATCTCGGTTAGCAGCACAGCATAAGCCCGAAGGTAACACCATGTGGATGCAAGGCGGTGGCGTTAGGAATCCGCCAGGGGTTGTGACTAATACTTGGGGTGATGATGGCCATGGCGCAACCAGTAGTGCTTCTTCAGGAAACAATTGGTCGGATGAGAAAACCAGTCAGTCTTGGAGCGATTGGGGAAGCAACAATAAGCCAAGCAAGGCAACAGCTTCCGGATGGAGCGGTGCAGGAGTAGGGCCTATCGATGGGGTTGTGGAACTCGGAAATGATTGGAACCCACACAGTGTTGGTGTTGGTGGAATCATTGGAAAAACTCAACAACAGCAAAAGCTCGTTGGAATGGTTAATGTGATTAACTCGGATATGATTAAGCAAAGTAAACAGTATCGAATTCTCGTTGAGAACGGCTTCAAAAAGGAGGATGTGGAACGGGCATTGGTCACAGCCAATATGAATATTGAGGAGGCTGCAGAAATGTTACGCCTTGGTAATACCTCATCATCATCGTTGGTAATGGACGGATGGCGACGACAGCAACAGCACGATGATGTGCTCGTTGTTGGATCATCTTATTCTGATCACTCAAGCTCAGCGACTGGAGGAAGTGGTGGAGGAGGAGGATTTACTGGACGATATCCTGTTGTTGGCAGTGGCGGACAGCAGCCTTCAATGGGATTTTCTCATGTAAGTGGAGTATACAGAAAATAATTACTATTTAATTTGAATTACTATTTGTCATTTTCCCTTAAATTTATTTTTTTTTTAATTTTTTACTGGATTTACATATTTAACTTCAAAATTTTTGTTATTATCTCCTTTCTAACAGAATAATCCAATGAATAATATGGGTAATACAGCTGTTACTGGGGGTGGAAATAATAATGCCAACAATATGACCGCTTTGCAAGTGCAAAAGTATTTAAATCAAGGGGGAGGACCACATGGCCCCCAGTCCGTTGTTGGTAATACAGTATCTTCGGTGGTATCTGTCGGTTTTGCCGGCCAACAAAATTCATCCAATCCAGCAGGAGGAGCAGGAGCAGGAGTAGGAGCAGGAGCAGGAGCAGGTGGAACTCCTGTTAATCTTACATCTGCAAACGCAAACAATCAACAGCCGTCGGGTCAGCAGATACGGATGCTCGGCCAACAGATACAATTGGCCATTCATAGTGGCTTCATATCCAGTCAGATACTGACACAACCGCTAACACAAACAACATTAAATCTGTTGAATCAATTACTTAGCAATATAAAGGTGAGTTAAAAGGGAATTCGTTCAGTGAGGTATGCTTTTTAAGCTTATTTAGAGAAAGAACAAGTACAGCTAAAGGAGCTTTACATTATGTACAGTGCTAGCTGTCAGCCTAAATTCATGATAAATATATTGTTTTAATTCAGTTTTCTTATAAATTATATTGTTTATTTATTTTCTAGCATCTTCAAGCTGCCCAACAATCACTCGCCCGTGGCGGAAATGCAAATCCAATGGCAGTCAATGTGGCTATTTCCAAATACAAGCAGCATATTCAAAATTTACAAAACCAAATAAATGCACAACAGGCTGTTTATGTTAAACAACAACAACAGCAAAATATGCAACCAAATTCACAACAGCAGCAACAGCAACAACATCCCTCGGCACATTTGAATACCTCTAGTAATGATTATTTAAGAGGTCACGATGCCATTAATAATTTGCAAAATAACTTTACCGAGCTCAATATAAATAAGGTAAGTAAATAATAAATATTTATATATTAAATATGGAAATTAAGTATTAAGAAAAATGTTAAATACTCTTTCACAGCCATCTGGCGGCTATCAAGGTGCGTCCAATCAGCAATCCCGTTTAAATCAATGGAAGCTTCCAGTATTAGACAAGGATATCATAATAAATCCGGATAGTTCGGATTTCTCACGTGCTCCCGGTGCCACGAAGCAAAATTTGACAAGTAATTCAAGCAATGTTAGTTCTCTGGGCTTACAAAATGATGGGTAAGTGTAGAAACTTAACAACTGTTTTTTATTTATTTATTATAAAACTGAGTTTCGATATTAAGTAATCTTACCACTTTACCACAAAAGATAAAAATATTCTTTTTAAAGGAAAAGATCTTTTACTTTTCTTTACCCCAATCCGTTGAGTGAACTAAACTTTCTATTCAATTTCTATAATAATTATTTAGGGAGAAAATACCATCAAGAAATTCGCCCTATTTTTGTCTTCCAGAAAAGCTAACCATAAATATTAGGGTAACATTTTTCTTATATTTAGGACATACTTTCTAAAATGTAGAAAATCATTTCTTAAAATTTGGGCTAATAAATTGTTCTAGATTTTTCCTAAATTTAAGGACAAATTGTTGCAGAAAAAAATTTTGTTTTCAAGGGGTTTAACTAATTAAAAAAAAAAAACTAAAAAATTATGTTGCCCGGATCAGGAGTCGAACCGCCCCTTCTATTGTAGATCGACAAATGCACAACACATTAGCGTTCTGAGCTACGGTATTTCAAGATTTTAGAAAACTTTTCTATTTTTTAGAAAATATTTCTAAACTTTGAATATTTTAGAAAAGATTTCTATTATTTATGGCCATTTACTTCTAATGGTTAGGGTATTAGTTTTTAGGAAATGTTTTTCTAAATATTCTGTTTCATGCCAAGATTTCCTAGTTTTCAGAAAATAATTTCTAAAAATAAGGAATTTTTTTTCTTAAGTATAGAAATTTTTTGGTTTTGGTTTATGGTGACCATTTCTGCTATATAGAAACTTATTTCTTATTTTAAGAAAAATGTTCTTGTTTTTAGAAAAAGATTTCTTGTATTAAGAAAAAAAAATTTGTATGGCAATTTCCTCGAAAATAGGGCGAAAATTATTTTCGGTTCAAATCAAATATATATGAAAGACTACATTGTCGACCTTTTAGTTGTTATTGAAGTGTTCTAGCTAGTTCGAGGTCATAATCGGCATTATGTTTCAAACGTAAATTAAGATTCCAATATTTGCCAAGATCACACACAGATCTTATTGTACAGCGGGTTGTCCAGACGCGTTTCGATCGATACGATGCAAAACGGTCAACTCCCAACATTGATCGTGCGTGTCTCAGAATACAGGGCTTGAGACTTTAATAAATATATAATTTGCAAAATGGTAAACCATAGTTTTTATTTTTAACTTTACCGATACTTTTTTTACTTTGACCGACTGTGAGATACCCTGTACCCAAAGTATTGTGCTTGAAATTAAATATCACATGGCCATAGAAAAAACGAAATGTTGACAAATGAAGCTGAGCAAATGAAGTTGAGCAATGTTCAAAAAAGACAAATTCTGCAGCTGCATTACGCCAGAAAGCACGCAACACTTTTTTTCGCTACTGCCTTTGTGGCTCAAGAAGAAGAAGCATATATAAACTTTATTGTTTAATAACTTCTACGTTTATCATCCGATTTAACTCAAATTTCCAAACAAACTTGATCTGCGTGCAATAGATTCCAATGCTGTCACCAAATTTGGTAACTCTAGCTCTTATAGTCTCTGAGATCTGTTGTTTCACACGGACGGACAGACGGACAGTTTCTTAAGGCACGACATTCGTTATATTCGGGGGTGCTACAGAAACCCCTGACGGAATTTATATGTTTTCAAAACGAATTCTCTAAATAGTGTGGACGAAAGTGTTTTCTGTAGCACCCCTGAATATGTATATTTATAAACTTACATATATCCGGCCATTACTATCAAATATACTATATTCGAATGATATTATAAAAGCAATACTACTTTTATGTATTGGGGCAAGCGTCTTTCTGACGGTTGCGGTTGTTGTTGTTTTTTTTTTTTTGTATATCAGCTCATTTACTCATTCAGCTATATTTCTTGCCCAACTCTGGTGTTATCGTAACCGAATAAGCAAATTAAAGCTACTACTAAATAACATTTAATTTTTATTCTGTCGATATTTGTATGTTATCAGCGTTTTTAAATGTCGCCATTACTGTGCCACAAATAATATTTGCGTAGCTAAACGCCTAGTATTTAGAGGAGTTCCTTAATTTAGATTAATATGTTATTTAATTTGTAAAATATAATTTATTATTTAATTTCATTTAGTACTTGGTCAACTGGTCGCAACATTGGTGACGGTTGGCCCGATCCCACATCTGATAATGAGAATAAAGACTGGTCAGTAGTTGCTCATCAGCAGCCAAACTCGGCAGCAGCAGCAGCGGCTGCAGCAACTGCTTACACCGATTTGGTTCAAGAGTTCGAGCCGGGGAAGCCATGGAAGGTAATACTGTAAATTTTGCAATAAAATCAAAACATATCCCAAGCAGATGTTTGCTTTCTAAGGGTTCTCAGATCAAAAGCATAGAAGATGATCCCAGCATTACACCTGGTAGTGTGGCACGATCTCCATTATCCATCAATCCGACGCCAAAAGATGCTGACAACATATTATTCACCAATTCTACTGCGACAACTACCGGCAAAAATTCACCGACTGATTTGCCGCCATTAAGTTTATCGTCATCAACATGGAGTTTTAATCCAAATCAAAATTTTCCAAGGTAAGATTTAACTGATTTCTTATTTATATACCTATACATTTAAATTTGATTGATTTTTGCCAAATGTGACAAGCAGTTATACAGTTATGTGGCTACAGACTTAAAATATAGCTATAATTTTAACAAATTTTGCTATTTAGTTGAATAGGAAATACACAAATTATGTTCACCTTACCGCATTATTGTTTACAATTTATGAACTCTTAGTTGGTCGGACAACTCTCAACAATGTGCGGCCACCTCGGAGCTTTGGACAAGCCCTTTAAACAAATCATCTTCGCGAGGTCCACCGCCCGGATTGACTGTCGCTACAAATAAATCGGGCAACGGTGGAGGTAGCACATCGTCCACGCCATCTTCAACAGCTAATGGCTGGCTACAACAGACTCCTCGAAGTGGCGGGAGCGCCGGTGTCCCAACAACTAATCCTACTTGGACTTCTGCTAGCGGTAATACATCTTCTTGGGGCTCCAGCTGGTTACTACTCAAAAATTTAACAGCTCAGGTATGTTTTAACAGTTTTAGTATTCTAAAATTAAAATAGTACCTAGTAAATAATAATAATTAGGATAAATTTTCTAATCTGTGCTTTTTAAAGTAAACTGTATTCGGTTTTTTTTCTTATTTAAGGGAACCTAACGGTCATTACTTAATTTAGTAGTAGAAGAGATCAGTGTCAGCTAGTGTTGGGTCGTGTTTGCTCGTTGACGTGAAAGGCTGTGTGTGTAAAAATTATATTATCTGTTATTAACCTTTATATGGAACAAAAAATGTTTTTTTTTTTGCAATTTTTGTCGCAAACACGTCCAAGGCGCAAATTTTATCAATGCGCCGAAATTTTTGGTAAGGAGAACGAGTGCAGCCCTAGTGAGAACTCGTATACATTCGTTTGTCTCACACGAACTTTTACAGCCGAACTAGGGCCTTATTTTTCCGACGAGACTACCTTCTACAATTGTATCATGGGTAAATAGTGCTCATTTGGGTGAACATGTTCATTTCATTTCATTTCAGTCATTCATTCATTTTTTTTTGCTTAGTTGCTCAATTGTTTACTGCTCATTGCTCAGCTGCTCACTTTTTCACTGTTCATTGCTCAGTTGCTTATTTGTTCTCAGCTCTATGCTCAGTTGCTATTTGTTCACTGTTCATTACTCAGCTGCCCGTATGTATATTAATTTTTTTAAATCAGACCACAGCACTGAATTTCAACGACAAAAAAATCCAAAGTCCAGAAAAATCACACAGGGCGCGGCCGATGTTAATGCATAGGGTCTTACAGATTCCCAAGTCCGGGTTCAGCAAGGCACTAGTATATAATAACGCATTTGATGTGTTGAAGTTCGATCGGCATCAAAGTTCACTTATGATCTCCTTGGTAAGAGTGAAACAGGCTGTATGAACAAACCTGCTGCATTTGTCTTCTGACAAAACGATCTGTGTATCGGGCAATTAATAGTCAACAAATCTGATTTCTGTTTATGAAGATCAGGTTGACTATAGACCTCGAGTTGGCGCAAATTACGAAAAATGAAAATACAGGTTACAAAAAATCTGAATAAAAAGAATCCATACGTTCGTTTAGATAGTTTTTTTTTTAGTTTTGCTTTTAAATTAAGCATCGGTAAAACATGAATGCTTTTTGCCAAAAACATCTATGATCGTCAGTGCGAATTTGAAATAAAGATGAGAAACAAAGATGATGAAAACAAACATGGGTTATTGAACAAAAACGAACCAAAATGATTAACTTACAAAATTGAACAACTGAACCGTAATGAGCAAGAGAACAAAACTGAACAGGTGAGCAAAAGGGAGCAAATGATCAAAAATTAACAAGTGAATTAAATTAAACAAAATTGAACAACTGAACAATAGTGAGTAAAAGTAACAACAATAACCATAGATCTAAAGCTGTTTATTATAAATTTAAATGTTTACAAATATTGAAATAAAAATATTTATTATATAAATATTTATAAGAAATCTTAACTTGTTGTAAAACTATTATTAACTTTAGATTTATGTGGATATCTAAATTCTTTTTATTTTTTTCAGATTGATGGCCCCACATTACGTACATTGTGTATGCAGCATGGTCCCCTTGTTAGTTTTCATTTATATCTAAACCAAGGTATTGCCTTATGTAAATATACAACGCGCGAAGAAGCCAACAAGGCGCAAATGGCGTTAAACAATTGTGTTCTGGCCAACACAACTATATTTGCCGAATCTCCGAGCGATAACGAGGTGCAGAATATAATGCAGCATTTACCACAACAACAAGGAACTTCCTCCTCGGCAAACTCAAGTGTTGGAAGTAGTGCAAGCACCTCGACTCCATCCAGCGGTAGCTCCAGCAGCAACGGAAACGGCAGCGGCGGCAATGGCAATAGCAGTAACAGTGGGAATGGTGTTTCTGGCAGCAACCCAAACTCTAGTGGGAACAATTCGAATCTACTTAGTGCTGGTGGTGGAGGTGGAAATGTTTCAAATGCGTCAAGTGGAGCCAACGCAGTGACGAATTCTGTTAATACTGCGAGTAATGGCGGCGGAACGGTAGGAACTGGAACTTCCGTTTCTGGTTCAAAGAACAGTGGAAATGGTTCTAGTAATATTTCAAACAGCAGCAGCACCAATAATTCGCAATGGCGTCAATCTAGCCAAAATCAAGCTACAAGACCATCCGGCCGAGAAGCGGACTTTGATTATGTATCTCTTGTTTATTCCATTGTTGATGATTAAAAAATCATCTTTATATCGCATTCTGTGACTATAAAACACACACCCAACAAAAGCTTCAAAATGATTCGAAAGTAAAGACCATGTTGTGAAGAAGAAATATATAAGTATATATAATATATATATATATGTATATATATGTATATATATATATTGATATATGTGGATCCGACTGATAGACGAGAATGGACTTAGAATTTTTTGTATGATGCCCGTAGATTTATTTTTCTTCAACGCGTTCATAGAGATTTAAAAAAACTTGTATCTGTGTAAGTTAACATTTAATCCAAGATATAAAATAACATCAACTGTCAAACAAACAAAAAAAGAAGCAAAAAATTAATGTACTACTTAAAAGCAAGAAAGCATTACCTTCCTATTTAAGTAAAAGTGGTTTGACTCTTGATTCTTAAAATGGGAATATAGAAATTCTCAACAAGGTATATAATGTAATGTGTGTACATTCAAAACTCATATGTATACATCTTTACATTATATATAAATGTGTTATATGGAAAATGTAAATATATTTTCCGGTAACGAACTGAAATCGAGTGTGTGTCGCAGTAGCATATATTTCAGGGACAACGTCTTAATATAATTATCGTAATCTCTGAAGCCTTGACATAGGCACAGAACAGAGAAATGTACTAGAAGTTGCATATGATGTACATATATGTATGTATGTATGTAAAAGGCTACAACGTCCTATTTTTGCTGCTTGTGTGCATATCCGATAAAGAAAAAAAAAAACAATGCCTAAAAAACAACTAATTCATGAGTGTTTTTTGTGTTTCCTCCAACTAAGGAAAAATACCTGTGTTATATTCATTATAGGAAGTTATAATCTTATTACGGTTTTGCTTTCATTAAAGCATTCCCACCGAAAACAAAAAATTTCGGTTATACATTATAAAAAAATCACAATAAAAATATCAATGAAGTTAAAATTTATAATTGCCTTTTTTAATATTATTTTGTTGATTTCTCCCCACATGTAAGTGATTAAGCGATAATGTTTCTGTGTATGCTTATTCTTCTTTTATGTTAGTGGCGCACGTCCGCCTCAGCCTTTGAGGTTTCGGACTGAAATTTTCAGCATAGTCTTCTGTTTTTTGCAAGCAGTATTTATTTATGTCGGAACGGCATCGGACCACTATATCCTATAGCTGGCATAGAAATAATGGCGAAATTAATGTACAACTTATTTTAACTTCTCTGTTTTTCTACATATTTCTATACATTTTGAAATATAACGATTTTTTGCTGTTTTAGAATTACGGTTTTAACTTCATTAAGATCGGAGAAGCTCATATAGCCATATATGCCATAGAAGCGATCGGTCGATTTATATAAATTTATGTAAATTTCTACATGTGAAATGTAAAATATGTAAGTAAATGTTAAACAAATTTACAAAGCACGATATTTTTTTTCAATTTCACTAAAATGGATCGATTTTCAATGATCCAATTGCAAACTACAAGGGTATACATCAGTGATGCCCACACATATACAATGGCATGTGACTTGCATTTGTGTGCGTAAGAGAAAAACGAAGTTGGCTTCGCGCGAGACGTTGCGGTTGCCAGAGCAGTGCAAAGCATTAAAATTTAATACTTTGCACTGCTCTGGCATCCGCACTACTCGACCTCTCATTCTCTCTCTTCTCTGCTGCTGCAGCTCACGTCACGTTTACACTGTCTGTGTAGCGGCAGAGAACCGGCAGAGTTTTTACCAACCACATGTGGCGGGGGCTTGGGCATCACTGGTATACATGCTTCGGATTACCCAAGTTAACTTTTTTTTTATGGACGTGGCCAATCGAAACAAAGCACTTCTTAGGGTTAGATGTTAATAGGCGCGAAAGAATGAAGTAAAGGTAAAAAATGCGAGGAAACTACCCAACGCCATATACACTACTAGCGCGCAGCTCGATTGATATCTTGAATGTGTACTAAGTGGTTAAGATTAATGTTTTTAGTTTGGTATAGCTATTTACAGAAGAGTTTATGTATACAAATCGTTATAATTTGCACACAGTACTCTATTCCATACGTGGTTCTTCAGTGGTGCAAAACTAATAGTTCTACATGGTAGGTGGTAATTCAACTATAGATCGGTACTATATAAGGTTATACATAAAGACAATGTCAATGAGAACATTTTTCAAGTTGTTAAAGAGGACCTTTTGCATCCTGCTTTTCATACATATACCTTGAAATCCACCTAAGACGATCGACAGGAAAACCTATCAAGGAAATTATTAACGGAGTTAACTGCTTTGCTGAAATGAGCAAAGAGCACACCTGTCTGCAAATTTGTTGTCGTTGAAATTCGTTTCACAAATCCATGAGGACATGGGGAAATTACTGATCTACAAAGGTGGTGCAAATGAGTTGTAATTACGTTTTCAAACAGTTTTGGGATGGCTGACAACTTATCTTTAGTGGTTACAGTCCGCTTTGCTACCTTTTTCATTCGTGAAGAGGAAGGACGAATATTACTTTGCAAATAAGGGGAAATTGAGATGTTTCTAAGGACACAGGGCCTCGGCACAATACCTAAGCACATTCGGCTTGGCATTTTAAAGATCCAAAATAAGCGAGCTATTGTTTAAGCAAGGACTGAAGACTAGGTTTGAATTGGGCATGTTATAAGAATAGGTCTGATTTAAATCGGACGACGAAGAATAGGTAGTTAAAAACACTACAAAAATATCGGCGATTGCCTGATTATGGTATACTCTCATTGTTGGATCAGTAGTTATTAAATAGAAATATAAATTAAAATTGAAATCTAGAAAATAAAACTGAAATGAAAACGAAGCCAAATGTAAAATTCACGCAGTGTTTTTTTTAAGTAATAGCCTTGTTCCGCTGCTACATTCAGCTCCATTCTCGAGAATGGTCCATTATTTTACATGGGTTTTAACTGGTCCGTTCAAAATCGACAGACCATCTTTTCACCATTCGCCCCGTTGGTTTCTATACATACTAAAAAAAAATACCGAAAAATATCGATTATCGACGATATTTTGTGAGTGCCACAGCTATTTGAAAACTTGCAAGGTAAGCACAATTTATGTGCTGAAGCCGAAGACAAGGCTGAAGACGATTTGCTTGCGTTTCATACAATCTCTTCGCAAGCACTACGGTTTTACACGAATTCATACAAATCGTTCTGTCCAGTTTTTTGCCTTCGTCTTTGTCTTTGTCTTCGCCTCAGGGCGCATTCTGTTTGCACCCTTAGCCATGTTGCACACCCCTACGTCGTTCCTAACTAATCGTAGTACAGTTCCGCCCGCATCGCAGCACTGGTGAACTAGTATATTACTACCCGATTGTCTAGTTCCTCACCACCGAATCGCATCGATCGTTTGCCTGGTTCCTCACCGCCTCACATAGCTCCGAGGCAACCATTAGCTAGTTCCTACTGGATTAATGCTCTAGCCGGGTTTGTATGTATTTCGGATGTTCGCGGAATCTAATTTTCTAGGTTAGGGTACAACGGTTACCATGCAGGAGTCTCTACAGGAGAGAAGGAAGGGGTTCTCGGCGGCCAAAGCGCACTCGGATGGAAGGGCCAAACGTGTGATTCGTAACTGCTGAGAGGAGGAGAGGGTTGGGGAGAGATTCTCGGCGGGCACAGATCACGCGGATGGAAGGGCCAAGCGCGTAGTAGCGAGGTGATAAGTAACGACACCGGTTCCCTCAGGTCCCTCGCCTAAAAGCTCAAAATAGAAAGCCACTTTTTCTTGACTTCAATATCGTTTTTCTCGAAAAGACCATTTCGTCTCGATTTCAAGAATGCCTCCTTAAAAAATGTGAGAAGAAATGTTCTTGACGGGGAATGCAAGAAAGCGGAGAGGGCATTTGCTCCGGACTACGAGAGGCAACACTCTCGGGTATCGGAGATGCAAAGATTGGAAGGCCGTATGGGAAGAGTCGAGGAGATCAGAGATCTGCCAGTAGACGAACGGAATCGGGATATATTAGAGGACCCCGATTGTACCCTTGAGCTCAGTTTTGCTACAATTATAAGAACAGCTAGGTGTACATGTCCTTACAGAAGAGAGTGCGCCGCTATAAGGAGGTACGGGATCGATTGGAGCGATTGGATCACGAAGTAATGGCAAGAAGGATCCACGTCCGTATGCGGTAGTCGAATTTGCAGGATTGCAGGTCCTTGCCAAGCTGCGATAAGAGGATTACTCGACTCGGGAGCATCCGTAATGAACAATGAAATGGTAACTAAAATGAACATCCCGGGCTACCATTTCCCGCCGAAGTGCGAACAGCAAACGGAGCGACACAGAAGATCCTCGAAAGAGTATCAGTTCCAGTGCGATTCCGAAGCACGACGGTAGACATAAATTATTCCTGTCCTACATTGGAGCAAGAGCTGTACATCGCGGTGGACTTTTGGAAAAGCTTCGATGTAGCCCTTGAAGTTTATGGAATGGAGGAGATTTCCAGTCGTTCATGCAAATGACCAGCCAAAGGAGACAGACCTAGAACTGCATGATCTGAAAAAGGGGCAACGATATCAGTTGGACATAGTCTAGAGAAGAATGGACTAGGAAGAACAGAGCTAGGACTAGGACGAACAGCGCTGATGAAGCATGCAATAGAGGTGGTACCAGGGGCAACACCAGTCCAAGGTCGCTACTATCCGGTTTCCCCCGCAGTGCAGCAACTTATCTACGAGGTGATCGATGAATGCTCCGCTTAGGTGTCATCGAAGAGACACCATCACTCTGGTCAGGAAGCCGGGAAGAATCGCCTTAGTGTGAATGCCAGGAAACTCAACCAGAGGGCGGTGAAGGATGCCTATCCACAGCAAAACATAGAGGGGATTTTGAGCAGGGTAAACACAACTTAATACATATAGAGTGTCGACCTCATGAGTGCTTTCTGGTTTATTGAAATGGAAGAGAGCAGCCGGAGATATACAGCCTTCACGGTTCCAGGACGTCCACTGTATTACTTCGTGGCTATATCCTTCGGGCTTACCAACGCCGCTCAGCGCCTTTGTCGGCTGATGGACAAGGTGATACCGCAAAAGTTTAGAGACAAGGTGTTCCTGTATTTGGATGATTTGCTGATAGTGTCACCGGCCTTTGAGGAGCACTTGCCCACTCTATGAGAAGTCTCGCAGTGCCTTGGGGACGCCGGTCTAACCATAGGGCTCAAGATATCTCACTTCTGCTTTAGGGAGCTTTACAGAGAATGAGTGTTTTATAGCGGTTTGAGCAACGCACGTCTTTTAGACCTTACGGCTTTTCGAGTTGATGCCGTTCATGGTGATAACCTACCACCCGAGCCTGAAATAGCTAAAGTAACTTAAAGACCTCAATGTAAGACTGGCGAGGTGGTCACTCAAGTTACAGGCTTTTGACTTTAAAGTGACTTTTTGTTTTGATTGACTTCGGCCGAATGCAAAGGAAGGTGGTAGAATGAGGAAAAGGAGATCAATTCCAAAGTCAGGGAAGAGCTTTTCGGTTGTGCGCCAAATTTTAAGTATCGGTACGGGTATCCGAATTCGGTTACTTTTCAAATTATTCGGCCGAAGGCGTAGCGTGGGTGAAACAATAAATTTAAATTCCTGGTGGAAAGGCCAGTAACAACTGGGACTGAGGAAGCCGGATCGAGGAACCCGATAGTTAAGTGGTCGTTGGCTTCCAGGCTCAACCAGACCCAGTCAAGAGTCGTAGTCCCAGACCCAGAGATTGGCCTGGCAAAGAAAAATCCGGAATTTTTATAGTGTGCCAACCGAGAATGTATGTAACAGGCAGAAGGAAAATTCTCCGGCCCTATAAAGTATATATATTCTTGATCAGCGTCACCAGCCGAGTCGTTCTAGCGATGTCCGCCTGTGTGTCTGTCCGTCTGCTGTCCGTTGCTACGCACATTAGTCTCTCAGTTGTTGAGCTATCTGAATGAAACTGCAGGCTATCTGCAGTAAGTATATATGAACGACTGGAATCGGACCACTATATTTTATAGCTGCCATAGGATTGATCGAAAAATGAATGGAACAAGAACTATAACTTTTCTGTTTTTCAACGTATTTAAATAAATAGCTTACGGTTCTAGAATTACGGGTTTAATTTAATTAAGATCGGACAACTATATCATATAACTGCCATAGAAGCGATCGGTTGATTTATATGAACATGAAAAATTCTACATGTAATAAGTAAAAACGTACAAACGTTGATATTTTTTCAATTTTACCGAAATTAATCGACTTTCAATGATCCAATTGCAGACTGCAAGGGTATATAAAATTCGGCTTACCGAAGTTAGCTTTCTTTTTTGTTATTTCTATTATCATCTTCAAGGGTATATAGGCCTCGGCTTGCCGAAGTTAGCTTCCTTTCTTGTTGATAACTAAATATGATTCGGGAAGTAAATTAGGGAATACAATATGAACTTGGAGTAGAGACCTAAACTTGGGGGAAAGAGGATGAGCCGGGGAAATAAGTGGGTGATATGTGTGTGCAGTTTAGTTATGGGCAGCTTCAATAGTATCATGGGAGCAGACTTCATGGCTTGGGAGGGATAAGCATGTGTCCTCTAGTACCCTAGGAAGAGCCAAACTTTGTGTTAGGTGTGGGTGTGTGAGAGTTTGTTAGTTTTCGAAGTGAAATGTAAGCGAAACCGTGCAATTTGCAGTTTTCTGAAACGTCGAGTATTGTCGATGTTAAATTTTCGTTATATGTGCGGCGGGCAGGGTTCGGGAACCCACTGCCCGATAAAAGAGCTAGCCGGTGCAAAAGCCCGATTTCTACGCATTTTATTGCTTTTGAAATTATGAAAATTTTTTGTATGAAGATGAACAATAACACTTCTCTTATTTATTATTGCTTTTAAAATGATAAACATTTTTTTTTGTATAAAGATGAACGATAATAAAATCCGTCGCAGCATTTCCTTGATGTGACACGAAAATATTACTGCTTTGCAGTCGGGAGTGAAACTCTAAGTTTAGATATTAATGAGTCCTTGAAAGTCTAAGCGTAGCACAAGAAAGCAGGAGATGACCGCTTTCGATGATGAATTGGCGAGGTAAATGGGGTGGAACATGGAAGGTTGAAGGCGGGAATCGCTGCTCGGTTGGAGCGCTTCGCCAGTCGTGAGGATATTACTCTGCTTAGACTGGGTCCGCAACCGCATCAAGTTGCGAGTTTAACATAATATACTTTTGGTATATGTAATATGTTGTCAAATATTTAGGTAATTTTTGCTTGGCGCTTTTGAGATTTTCAGCAATAAAAAGGAGCTTTAAACTATTTGTCTTTTTCTCACTCGGTTTGTTTACTTTTGAGAGTCGACAGCTGTTCGTTAAACCGGATTTGCAGTCTAAACAGAGTCGCAGAAACTTTTCGTGACTGTGATTTTAAGCGGCAGTCTAAATGGTGTATAAGGTGGAATCGATAAAAAGCCGTGAAGGCGAGGCCCATTATATGCGATTAAGTACAAAAAAGACACTTAAATTATATATATTATGTTTGTGTATTGACAATTTTATTGGAAATCTGTTATTGGGCGGCGATGGAGAAGGCGCCTTCTAATATTTGTATATTAATGGAAATGGCGATATTAATGGAAAAAATGTAAATTTCTCTGTTTTTCAACGTATTTCCATAATTTTAAGATATAGCTGTTTTTTACAGTTTTAATTTTATTAAGATCGAACAACTATATCATAAAAGCCATAATAACGATCGGTTAGTTTATAAGAAAAAGAACAATATATTTATACATGTGAAATGTAAAATATGTAGATTAATAATTAAAAATAACTTCCATAAATGGAAGACTATATTATCTTATTGTACATATTTTAAGAGTTTTTTCTTTTATTGAAGGTTTTTAGCTAATTCTAGGGCATAATCGGCTACTTGATTATATGCCAAGATCACACAAGGATCTTATTGCAAAACGGGTTTTCCAGACACGTTTCGATCGATACCTTCCTGATCATCATGAGTGAACTTTGCTGTACGGTCAACTTCCAACATCTCTATGAAGTGTTAAATAATTTGGAAAATTCAATTGGAATTCGCAGAAATGTTCGTGACTTCTAGTCCAGCGAAATCTCAAAAAAGGAATCCACTTCATGAACTCATTGTCGGAGTGCGATTTAAATGAAACTTTATTACGGCAGAGACAGACAACAACCTTTTTTAAGATCTCAAATACCTTACTAATGTGCGATACCTTACTGACTAGCTGTCTCCCTGCACAGCAGTTATAACTTGGCATGTTAAAGTGTATCGTTTATAACTGAAACGAGAAAAATTTTTTCCGTTTAGGAACCGCATTTGTTAATGCGCCTGCAGTGTAGACAGAATGTTAAGAAGATTTTACCTACACATGAGAGCAGCTGAATGCGCCCATATATTCGATATCGATTATCTACTTATATGTATATTTTTGTCCAAACACCGTGATCATTTTTATAACTAATAAAATATTTGCCTAGAGTGTACATATACCTATTTTTTGTGGTCAATAAGAAGCAACACGTTCTCTGATTCTGTTTTTTTAACATTTAAAATCAGGTTTGTATAGTACTACATTGTATTTTTTTGCTCAGTGAATTGTTTCCAAATGATTTGAATGTTGATTCTTACATATGTATGTATGTACACAGAACAAAGTATTAGATACTAAGTGGTTCGTATGGATGTATCTAAAACATATGTACATATGTGTTGGATTCATGCTTTTTTTTATGTCTGTACAGATGTATGTACATACATATGTAGGGCTTTGTCATCCTTAGCAAATTTTCTGAATTAAAGTTACGTCACGTAAAGATGTGGGCCCGTTAAAAAAATCTTAAAGATAAACTATTTTTTTTTCGTTTCAGATTTGGAAAAAAATTATTGGATTGCTTGCCATTTGCATGGGCTCTCTTGTTAATATGACATGCCACTCTTTTAGAGGAGAAATGAGTTTTACTATAAATGTACTATTGCAAGATACAAAAACTCTTCAAACCAACTCCAAATATAGACTCTTATACACAAAGTGGCATTCAATTTATAATTTATAAAACCGTAAAGAGTAAAAGCGGAGTCAAGCTATATACTTCATCGGAGATATAACGAAAAAAAAGTGCATATTTCACCAAATATCGAATATCGTAATGAATTTAGCGCAGCAACTGGAAAAAAGCAAGCTGTTTAAGTGGTGCTATTATAGTGTATTCACACTAACTGTAAACTGCTTGACTTGTGGCGACGGCGGCACCCTCCACCTCCCAAGCGGGGCGAGTCTGAGCTTGGCGATTCTACAAAAAGAGTACATCAAGCAGTTTTACTTTGAGAAGCGCGTGGGCAGCGGAGGAGGAGGAGTTTTTGGATGATGTTTTGGATGATTAAAAAAGAAGAACTGGTGTCTAGCAGCAGGTAAAAATCCAACACAGATTCAACAGCAGTTCTCCACAGAAGTTTCTATAACAACAGATTATTGTGGAAAACGACAACGAAAAGAACGCAAGAAAACGCGTCTTAAAATTAAAGATATAAGTTGGAAACATTTATATTTATGCTACAATAACTTAAGTAAACGAAGTAGTGCTAAAATGAAATTGGTGAACTGCATTGTCGATCGCCTGAACTGGATTATGAAAATAATATTTTCGGGAGAGCAAGTGTTTAGCTGACACTTCAGTCTTCAAAATTTTCTCTGTCTTTAGTGTAAAAAATACATCCGAAGGGACACTAACAATGCAAACTTCGTAGGCAGCTGTGTTGCCGTAATTAAATTTGTTAAATTTTTCGTCCTGGTCATATATATATTTATATTATTATAAAATATGTTAACTAATCATGACTCGTGTGTCGCTGACCATGCCTCTACACTTAGTGAGGCATTTCAGATGAATTCATTACCGCCGAAAGTTGTCACTAAAAATCTACAATTTGGAGACTTGGAGGATTTCAATATTAATCAAAATAGCCTTGAGCTCTCTGGAATAGCTACAAAAAATAAACTATTGAAACTTAATTGGTGGCATTCATCACCAGCTCAATCACGTGATGTGGAGAAGGATAACAAGTTGGAAAATAATAATACTTTAGTCAATGGTTGTATAAACAATACTCCAAAAACAAAACCGATTCAATCATTAATTCACGAGGAGCATCATCGTGATGCCGAAAGTGAACCAAAAGTTCATACAATTTCAGAGCCAAATGTTGATGAATATGAATATCTGAAAGATTCGCATCGCCTTGTCGATGGTATGTAATTTTTTTAATTTCTCTATTCTATATTTTTTATTACTGTCTTTTATTACTTTGGGCTTTGTTATCAATACTAAGCTAAAATGTTAGTTTGCGCTCGCATAATCATCAGGCTGATCAACCCCGATTAGTGTTTGGGTAATATATGGACGCCCAAATGGGCACATGTTACAAAAATTCAATATTTTTGAGCGTCCCGGCTCGAATCCGCGTCTGCTACGTTAATACATACTCGAGTGTGATCATAAAAGAGATAGCAGCTTGCACCTGTATTGTCTAATGCAGTGCGCTGCAGTACCAGTTGCCATCAATAAGCAGTTGTCATCAACGTTTCATCAACCTCGGCTTCGGCCGAACCTGCGTTCTCATTCGACAGTCGTGTCAAATCCGACACTCTGGCTCTCAATTTCTCTCTTCAAAAATGATGTAATTGTAATTGTGTGGCTAGCATATTTTAGAGATATTAGAGCCAGAGCTTCACATTATAAAGAGAACCTAGACGAAGCAAGAAGAAACATTTTATTATTATAGTTTTTTTTTAAAGATAAACCATAAAAAAAAATAAAACGATGTGTGTTGATTTTTCAGACTTTTTTTGTAATGCGACTACGGTCACACCGCATAATTATCTATGATCTCCATCGCCAGAAAAGTCGATCTATTCATGTCCGTCTGGCTGTCTGTCTTTCCGGTACAATGCAAACTTATATCTCATGAGCTTTCTTAAAATAGTCTTTAGTTTATCTTATAACTGACATAGGAACGATCGGTCTAGACGATTTTGGTTGTTCATAAAGGGAACCTTGAAGCCCATTAATCAATCAAATTTCGATGTTTAATTAAAAAACATCGATGATAAAAAACATCGAAGTTTTTCGATGTTTTCATGATGATCGTGAGCATATGAGCAGATGAGTTCTTTTAAAACTTAGCTGCAAATCTGTGGAAGTGCCTTGTCTTTAAATGGATTATATTGTCAACAAACATACACCAGCTGGTTAAAATAAGTATAAGCCGTTGGCTCCAAATAATGCCGAGGAACGTTTCAAGCATGCTCCTGGCGAGCTGCTCCTGGCCCTGCAGCTGCTGCTAATTGCACTGCTGGAGAGTTGCTTCAGATCCCGCTGGGGAGTATTGACCGAAGGTCATCTTTGTGTGTCTGGAATCTTTCGTCTTCTTCTCCTCCTCCTCGTCCAGTTGGCTGCTGGTGGATCTTTCCGCATTGTAGTCGTAGAACACCTGCGACGTGGCGCATCGTTTAGCACATCCACGTCCACGACGGCTACTGCCAAGATCTTGGCGCTTATGTCGCCGAGCGAGGATCCTTGGGACTGATCTCTCTCCATAAGCTCTTCACGGAATCCATTGACGGCTGCCCAGTCATCCCGGGTCATTACCATTCCCGTTGCCACTTCCCGAGGACGGGCTGCTTTTATTCTCCTTCTAGTCCTTGTATGTTCTGAAGCACCAGCATTTTGGGGTGGCAGGCATTTTAGAGGCTTCATTAGAACCTTGAAAGAGAAAACTATTTTTCTTGTTTGGTTCGAATTTCTTTGTTTAAAAGGTAAAAAATAACAATGCCCGGAATTCGCAGTACATAATTATTCATATTAGGAGTCACCATGCAAACACTCCTGCAGAAATGAATATAAAAACCCTTAAACTGATTTTTATACCCGCGCTTGTACATAGATTTAGCAAATCTATATATATATTAGTGTGTAAGGCTTTTTTTAAATATAGGTCGCCTAGCTCATACAGTTGAACCTATCGACATGATTTTTTTTAAATCCTTCGTTCTTGGTTAAAGATGCACGCTAAGAAAGAATTATTTGATCGGCCTACTACGTCTTGGGTTTTTATACCCGGTACCCATAGGGTACAAGGGTATTATAAGTTAGTGCCAATCGAGAATGTATGTAACAGGCAGAAGGAGGCATCTCCGACCCCATAAAGTATATATATTCTTGATCAGCATCACCAGCCAAGTCAATTTAGCTATGTCCGTCTGTCCGTCTGTCCGTCTGTCCGTGTGAAAACAGATCTCAGAGACTATAAGAGCTAGAGTTACCAACTTTGGTGACAACATTGGAATCTGTTGCACGCAGATCAAGTTTGTTTTAAAATTTGGCCACGCCCACTTCCGCCCCCGAAAAGCGTAAAAAACTTTATATAAGCTATAGTCGTAATTTTTAACTTAAAGTAAATAGATAAAATAAATAAGTAGGCATTTGCGGACGTTTTCTGAAAATTTGAGTAAAATCGGATGATAAACATGGAAGTTATTAAATAATAAAGTTTTCTGTCAATGCTTCTTCTTCTTCTGAGCCACAAAGGCAGTAGCGAAAAAAAGTGTTGCGTGCTTTCGAGCGCAGTATTAATTCGTAAGGCAGCTGCTTTCAGCTGCAGAATTTGTCTTTTTTAAACGTTGCTTAACATGTTTTTAGCAACATTTGTCTTCATTTGTCAACTTTTTGTTTTTTCCATGTTGATGTGTTATTTAATTTCACGCACAATACTGGGTACCGGGTATCTCACAGTCGGTGACACTCGACTGTAGCTTTCTCACTTGTTTTATTTTTCAGAATGGCTGTAATTTTTTTTTTCTTCTATTTATGTCTTGGTTTTTTTTCAAAGCTCGAAAGGTTAGTTAAAGTTTCACTTAAAGTTGTCGAGCAGTACAATATTATCCAAACTCATATTTTATATATTTCCGCTTCTTGACACCAAAGCCCTTATTAAGCCCAATGCAACTACACGTGGCCTTCGCATAGATGGCTGAAGTGTGACTCTCGATCGGGGAATTGGGGAAAATCTGGGTTCGATCCCGGGTCAAATGTTGTTTTTTTTTCCTTATTTCTTTTGAATGGCTGCACTTTTTTTAGATAGATTTTCTACAATCAAACGTTTTAAATTTATATTGTTTGTTAACGAATTTAGAAAAAAACAAGTGAGAAAGCTACAGTCGAGTGACCGACTGTGAGATACCCGGTACCCAAAGTATTGCCCGTGAAATTAAATATTACACGGACATGAAAAAACAAAAAGTTGACAAATAAAGTCAAATGTTACTAAAAACATGTTGAGCAACGTTCAAAAAAGACTAATTCTGCAGCTGTTCGCAGCTGCATTACGAATTAATACTGCGCTCGAAAGCACGCAACACTTTTTTTCGCTACTGCCACCCAAAAGCTAAGTGCTCAGACACGCGAAATTATTCCTAAGCAGTGCGCTCTCTCCCTCTCTTTCTCAGAAACTTTATTGTTTATTAACTTCTATGTTTATCATCCGATTTTACTCAAATTTTCAGAACACGTCCCCGATTGCCTACTTATTAAGTCCATCTATTTACTTAAAGTCGAAAATCACGCCTATAGCTAATATACTTTTTTTTATTATTTACGGGGGCGGAAGTGGGCGTGGCCAAATTTTAAAACAAACTTGATCTGCGTGCAATAGATTCCAATGTTGTCACCAAATTTGGTAATTCTATCTCTTATAGTCTCTGAGATCTGTTGTTTCACACGGACGGACAGACGGACGGACGGACAGACGGACATGGCTAAATCGACTCGGCTGGTGATGCTGATCAAGAATATATATACTTTAAGGGTCGGAGATGCCTCCTTCTGCCTGTTACATACATTCTCGATTGGCACTAACTTATAATACCTTGTACCCTATGGGTACCGGGTATAAAAATAACACAACCAAAAGTAACCCGAAAGGATCGAAACCGCGCAGCAGAAATGTGAACTAATGGACACACATCTCCACAACCTGCACAAAATGCATTGTTCTAATAAATTTTGCGGCGCAGTGTGCAAGTATATGCCAGCTATAGATAATGATTATTTGATTTAAATCAATCATAAGGTATATAAGCATCTGACCAAAGTTATAATACTTTCCTCGGGGCATATTATTCTTACAGCGGGCGAAGGCGCTATGGGATTGCTAGTTCATAATAATTGAACAATTTCAAGGTGGAAAAACCATGCAGCCGAAAACTTAACTATTTTGTTTATTTTTCTTGCTTTTTTGCAGTATAGTTGCTGAATATTATAAAGATTAGATACAATTTTATGCATTAATTGCTATTAAGCTGATTATTTTTTCTGGTACTTTTATACTCGATCCCCATAGGGTACAATGGTATTATAAGTTAGTGCCAACTAAGAATGTATGGCAGAAGGAGAAATCTCCGACCCAATAAGGTATATATATTCTTGATCAGCGTCACCAGGCGAATCGATTTAGCCATCGATGCCGTCTGTCCGTTCGTGTGAAACAAAATATCTCAGGGACTATAAGAGCTAGAGTTACCGAATTTGGTGACAACAATAGAATCTGTTGCACGTAGATCAAGTTTGTTATAAAATTTGGCCACTTCCGCCCCCGAAAATCATTAAAAGACTTAATATAAGCTGTAGTCGTAATTTTCGGCCTAAAGTAAATAGATAAAATAAACGCGGACGTTTTCTGGTAATTTGAGTAAAATCGGATGATAAACATGGAAGTTATTAAACGGTAAAGTTTCTGTGTATGCTTCTTCTTCTTTTATGTTGAGAATGCCAGTGCGTGTTGCTCAATATGTTTTTTTTTTTGGATGTTGCTCAACATGATTCTAGCAACATTTGTCTTCATTTTCAACATTTATTTTTCCCATGTCCACTTGCTATTTAATGTCACCCACTATGCTTTGGGTACCGGGTATCTCGCAGTCGGTCACACTCGACCGTAGCTTTAATACTAGTTCCTTTTAGACCTATCGATTTGCATGTAATGAATGCATTAATTGTTCATTGAAAGTGACGTGTCGTCTTGCTCGCACTTCGGTAAACCCCTATGGTTACTGTCAAACCTCTAATGAAAACTCTAATGAATGAAGTTTTTAATGTAGTGTAATAGGGCTATAAGTAATTAAACATTTTTTTAGAAAATCTACATTAAGTAGTTTTTCTGTAGGCTGGTCACTGTTATAGCTTTAAAGTTTTGAATTCATAAAATTACCTTCGTTTAACCTACTGCAACTTTGTTAGTTTTGCTCCGAATAGCCTACAAATTTCTTACAACATTCATTAAATGTTGTACTTTCAAATAAAAAAAACAAGAAAGGAAGCTAATTTCGGAAAGCCGAAGTTGTATCATTGAATGTCGATTCATTTCGGTAAAATTAAAAAATATTAATTTGCTTACATATCTATATCTCGAAATCTATAAAAATACGATGAAAAACAAAGTTATAATTTTTTGTTTCATTAATTTTCCGATCATTCCTATGGTAGCTATAAGATACAGTGGTCCGATTCCAGCCGTTCCGACATATATACCAGCTGCAATAGAAAGAAGACTATCTGCGGTTTCATTCGGATAGCTCAAAAACTGAGACTAGTTTGCGTAGCAACGGACAGACAAACGGACATGGCTAGATCGACTCGGTTGGTGATGCTGGTCAGGCATATACATATATACTTAATAGGGTCGGAGATGCTTCCTTCACTGCGTGGCAAACTTCTGGACAAAATTATAATACCCTGAGAGCGTATAAAAATGATTCAAAACTTTTTCGTAAAGGCCGATTTTACAATTTTTTTTTTTTAATTGTTGTGTTGTTAAATTGAATTATCATATACATAAATATAAAACTAACTCTAGCCATTTAACCACAAATGGAAGTTATTAGTCAATAAAGTTTTCGTTTATTCTTCTTATTTTGCAACATCTACATTTGTTTTGGCAGCACCAATGAAAGTTGCTTAACATGTTCCCCGCTAAATTTGTCAACATTTTCTTTTATTCTTTGTCCATGTGCCTTTTAATTTTGCCCACAATGCTTTGGGTACCGGGGATCTTACAATCGGTCACACTCTACTATTTCTTTTCTACTTGTTTACAATTTTTTTATTTTTTGAATGTTTATTAAGTGCGTTACACTAAACAATAAATAAAATAATATATTTGTTAAGTATTCATAAAAAAAACCATGTATTTTTCCCATGTATTATGTAAACTTTATAGGGTCACTGCGTTGCAAACTTCTGACTAAAATAATAATACTCTACAGGGGTATAAAATTGTGTTTACGTGTGTATGTACCAATACATAAATACGTAAATTAGTGTCAAAGCAGTATTCGGCTTACATATGCACATATGTATGTACATACACGTATTGATCAACGGAGCTTTCGTGAACTTATATATGTATGTATGTATGTATGTACGTTTGGGTTTATTAATTAATGATTGTGATTGTTTCATCTTTATTTGTCGTCGTTGTGTATACGAAAGTGCGTTTAAATTTGTAGATGTTATTTGTACGTTCATCAAAATAATTATGTATTATTGTCGTTAATAAAATTTTAAAAGTTGACTTTAATAGAAAATATTTAAAAATTATTATTTAAAAAACTGATCAAATACATACATACATATGTACATGAATGCAAGGGCAGACTAGCCGTTTCATACATACATATATATATATACATACGTCTGCATGTACATGTACATATGTACATAAGAAGTGTGTAAAAATATAAGCAAAACACGAGTGTCTGAGCAAACAATAACAAGTGTGCGCGCGCTCGCTTTAAACTCTTATCAATTCATTTTTATCTATTGATGTTGCCTTTTTGATTAAACGCTTTGCTGTCAGCTCACTTTTGCTCGCTGAGAAGTGTTCGTTGATCGGTTTTTAAGGCGCCTTCTTAGCGACATTGTACATATTACTCGGTGATTCAAAACAATGTGTAATTTAGGTTCTCGGTATATTTTTATAATCATACAATATTTTTGCAATAAGTAATATTATGAGTGCGTCAACGATAAAACCACTTGAATTTTTTACCATTATTTCCGGACAATAAGATAGCTTTTGAGTATATAACTGTTTTCCTATTTTGCATGTAACATAACATAACCTTGCTGTTAAACTCAGGGTAATACATATGTACATATGTAACATAACAGTTATGTTAAACTCAGAGTTCATATGTTATGTATGTACATATTTATTTTTCTAATGCAAAAATTACTGGAAAACTATTTAAAAACTTTCGTTTTTTGGTAGAGAGGCAGGTGTACTATGACTAACCGCAACACATCAAAAGGTATGAATTCTTTCAGACAAAAGCAAAAGGTTTATACATATGTATGAATGAATTTTGGACGAATATATTTCTTTTTGTTTACATATGATTAAGTAATTTCTGTACAAATAAATATCTTGTATCACACATGTTAAATATTTTTTCTTACTTCTGATTTTTTTTTTAGCTTCTGAACCATGTACTTCCGGTGGCGTTTTAAATCCAGACGAGGAGGATCAAATGCCCATTTGCGGTTATCGACGTTCTAAAATTCGCACGATTATTTGCTGGACATGTATTCTTTTAACCGCTGGTATTTTGCGTCTCGTGTTGCATTGGTGGCGTCATTTATATTTATTTGCAACTTGTTGCCAGTGTTCCTTGGAGGAAGCGGAACAGGTGTTAATAACAGGTAATAAAAGGAATAATAAGATGCGAAAAAACCACGAAAGTTCCAAGCGATACATTGAGCACCTGAATGGGGTGCTAAAGCAGAAGGAGTACTTAATAGACAGAAGCAAAATATATAGGCGGACTGCGGTTTTCACTTTCGCAAGAATCTTTATTTTTATTTCGATTTTTCGAACGTTTTTTACGTCACGTTTTCCCATGAAAAACTTTCATATTTTCTAGAAAAAGAACTAATTCTATTCTTAATAGGGTTATATGAGGAGATTTGGCAAAAAAAGTTTAAGCATATTGCCTTTAAAAGTAGCTAAAAGTGACGAAATTTTTTTTCAGTTAACCATAGTATTATAAAAAAATTGGATTTGAAATTTCTTTATAGATATGCACAAAAAAATATTATGTTTATGAAATTTTTAGTTTTCGTGCTTGGTTGACCAATTGGCCCGTATGTAAAAATTGCAATGTTAAATGTTAAAAGATGTAGGTAAATATTTTGGAAAAATACTGCGGGGTTTTATAATTTTACCAAAATGGAGCGATTTTCAATGATTCAATTGCAAACTGCAAGGGTACACAAATCTAGGCTTACCTAAGCTTCCTCTCTTGTTTTTGAAGTGAAACTTCTTTAGGAACTTACAACCGCCATGAAAAATTGTAAAGTGCAATTCCACTGCAACACATTTTCACAAATTGAATGCAGGCGATTCTTTCTTTTGCGACGCTCGGACGACGTTGACACCGTGTCCTCTACAAATTTAAACGATCCACCGCAACATAAAAATATTTTTAGTGGCGACTACGAAATGCTGCGCTGGATCTAGTTTTCATTCATCTTTGTCAAAAATGTTCATAATTCCAAAAACAATAAGAAATAAGATAAGGGTTAGAAGGCTTAGGGCTTAGGGAAGGAACTTACGATACCTTCGGGGCGAATGGTGAATAGATGGATTTTGGATGGGATCATCCTTCCTTATGGGAGTCCCCGTGTAAAAGAATGGACCATCCTCGAGAATGTAGCAGAATGTTGCAGTGGAAAACGGTTATAAGACTAATGACGTAGCCATAACTACATTCAAATATTTTTAGCAAAATATTGCTGTTTTCAAAAATTACTTTTCCCAAACGAGTAATTTGCCCTTACATATTTCAACAATCGAAAAATAATTCTTATATTTGCGTCATTTCTTGTAATATTGCATACAGAATAGCTATGACTGAAAAAATGGCTTTTTTACCCCAAAAAATCGATATTTAGCTATAAAATAAGTAGGAAAGCTACAGTCGAGTGTAACCGACTGTGAGATACCCGGAACCCAAAGTATTGTGTGTGAAATGAACATGGAAAAAGAAAATGTTGACAAATAATGATAAATACTGCTGGAAACATGTTGAGCAGCACTCAAAAAAGACAAACAACTAGGAACATGTTGAGCAACACGGATTGGCGCTGTCAATTTGTGGCCAAATTTGAAAACAAACTTAATCTGCGTGCAAAGGATTAGAATGAAATAGAATTAGAATAGTCTCTGAGATCTGTTGACCCATACGGACGGACGGACGGACAGACGGACATGGATAAATCGATTCGGCTAGTGATGCTGATCAAGAGTATGTATGGGGTCGGAGATGCTTCCTTCTGCCTGTAACATTCATTCTTTCTAATCGAAAAATCTTCTCTTTTTAAGGGCGTTATTGCTATTGCTATATATTTCTAACAGTTATTTTTTGAAAGCGAAAGGAGAGAGAGAAAATGTTTAAGGTCCTTGACCCAGCTGATAAAACTACTTTTATGTAGTTGTATCATGGCTGTTAATTTCTAATGAACTAAACGAATCCGTTTTTGAAAATCTCAGTATGCGATTTTAAAGAGCTTTACTATTTGATTGAGATATAAATGTTCTGAACGGATTATCGTATTAGATTTTGAATTCTACGGCTCTTTATAGTCCATCGGTACAAAGATAATCAACATAAGACGTCTTTAACTGTCATTAATTTCTTTTCTTTCCAGAGGACTATCAAGGAAAACATAAGATATATCATGTGAAGCGTGTTCGAGCTTTGACTGGAAACGATCTCAGGTAAATAAAAAATCTAAAGATTACACAGCTACACAAAGGAAAAAATGTTTGAGTCCGGGCTTAAATGTACAATTACCCTACACAAATTTGGTTTGTTTTGCTGTTAATTAACTAAAAGATTTTGCTTTCTTTTTAACAGAACCTTATTGCCTAAAGAAAACGACGGCATGGATTTCGGAAATGTTCTAGAGCTTTCTGTCCATTTCACATCAGCGCAGTTCAAAAGTATGTGAGATCAAATAAGAATGTGGAATATTGTGATAATAATGCAAAATAACGATTTTAGGATGTTCAACCCTTCGAGTATTTCGATGCAAACAATTGGTTTATGCTTGGGATACTTCTCAAAGCTCTTTTCGAAGGATTAATGGGTTGGACTTAAATATTCCCTGCTCGTATTATCATCAACAAAGGGGATTAAACTTGGATGAACAGCTCTCTAGACGTATTGTCTTTGGCGATAATGCAATAACTGTACCGGTGCACGATGTCAAAACATTGCTCTTTCTAGAAGTTCTAAATCCTTTCTATGTCTTTCAAATATTCTCAGTAATTTTATGGTTTACATATGATTACTATTATTATGCTTGCGTTATACTATTAATGTCAATTTTTGGCATAACTGTTTCCGTGTTGCAAACTAAAAAGGTAAATATTATAAATATAAATTAAAATTCCCATTTTTATAATGGCTTTTCTAACACTCAGAATCAAGATGTACTAATAAAGACGGTCTACAACACTGGCAGCGCTTGGGTTGTGGATCCCAGAGGTTCATCCAAGGAATATCCAACAGAATCGTTAGTACCAGGCGATATTATTGAAATACCATCCTCGGGATGTACAATGCAATGTGATGCCGTATTATTGTCGGGAAATTGCATTCTTGATGAATCAATGCTAACGGGCGAGAGTGTCCCTGTAACCAAGACTCCATTGCCATCGAAACGGGATGTTATATTTAATAAAAAGGAACATGCTCGACATACGCTCTTTTGTGGCACCAAAGTTATTCAGACTAGGTATATTGGCTCGAAAAAAGTCTTAGCTTTTGTTATAAATACTGGAAATATAACGGCCAAAGGCGAATTGATAAGATCAATTTTATATCCACCGCCGGTAGATTATAAATTCGAGCAAGATTCGTATAAGTTTATACAATTTCTAGCTTTAATTGCTTGCATTGGATTTATCTATACGCTAGTGACCAAAGTAAGTACCGATATTGAGGGTTCTGAGTCAAACAGAATCTATATACATAGAAGCACAATTTTTCTCTTAATCAAAGCTTGTAGACTTATTTATGTATATATTATATACATAATATGTTTCAATAGGAATAATATAAACTTTTTATTTTACCAAAAATATGTACAAAAATATAAAGTAAAAAAACTATAATAAATGTAAAAATTACTTAAAGTTAAAAAATAAACAAATTAACTTTTTCCATTTTAGTTTAATTATTAATGAAATGTGTCTTATGATTTTGAAACACCTCTATAAAGAAAAAAGTTTATTTTTTCCTATGTTATTACTTAAGCTTAGCTACTATAACTCTAAAACACTTTCGATTCAATATAAAAAAAAAAAAAAAAAAAAAAACAAATATTAAAGAAAATCAGTGTCTTATCAGTTTAAAATGCACCTTATATTATTAGTCCATAAGCATATTACGTGTTCGATTCGAACATGTACGGAACCGTAAGACTAAGAAAATATTATATATTTATTATATTTCTTTTATTTATTTCTAGATATTACGTGGCACAGATCCCGTTAAGATAGCTGTTGAGTCCTTGGATTTGATTACAATTGTAGTCCCGCCAGCCTTGCCAGCGGCGATGACCGTTGGACGTTTCTATGCACAGAAACGTTTAAAGGTCAGCGAAATATTTTGCATATCGCCCCGCTCGATCAATGTAGCTGGCAGCATCAATTGCTGTTGTTTTGATAAGGTAAGTTTTAAGAAACAAAAAACAACGCCAAAAACGATAATAGGGAAGATCCAGACTTCAGATTAAAAAATTTTTGTTATCAGGCTGAACAAACTATAATTCAAAATAAATTCACATTTCTTCCAAACTAACAGATTTTTTAAAAATTAAAAAAGAAGAAAGAAAGCTTACTTCGGTAAGCCGTATATCCTTGCAGTCTGCGGTTGGATCATAGTATAGTATAGTAGTTTGTAAATTTGTATGACATTTACCTTGAATTTGTTCTCGAAAGAAGTATATAACAATTTCGTTCACGGAATTCCGTAAGCAATTTCCATTGATGTTAGTACTAGTAGTAGTAGTACTCAGATCGATTTTGTGTAGCGAGTTGTCTAGACACGTTACGATCGATCACCATCTCGATCATTATCAGATGACTTGCTACCCGATCAACTCCCAACACTGGCTCCCATTTAAGCGAGCGTTTCCAGAATCTAGACTTCAGAATTATCGGGTGCACTCTTTCGAGTCTTGATTTACGTGTGAGAAATTATGCCGATTTTGATCTTGAGTTAGCTGGATCCCCTTAATAACAAATTAGAGATCTCTTGAACATAAATAACATAAATTACATTTTTGTATGTCTCTTTATTTTTAATTATTTATAGACTGGCACCCTTACTGAGGATGGCCTCGATATGTGGGGCGTTCTCCCGAAATCATCAACGAATCAATTTCAAATTCCACTAAAGGACATCGAACGATTGCCCTATGATCACTTTCTTTTTGGAATGGTCACTTGTCACTCGATTACCGTAATGAACGGTATTATGATGGGGGATCCGTTGGACCTAAAAATGTTTCAGTCAACGGGTTGGATTCTAGAAGATTCAAGCAATATACCAGATAATGAGAAATATGGTTTGCTTTATCCAACAATTTTGAGGCAACCAAAAACGGCGACAGAAACCGATAAGGATAATGATTTTACTAAGGAAATTCAGCGACAATCTTCGGTTGATGATCTACTCGCTTCCGTTGGAATTTCGCAAACTCAACGAACCTTTGATCATGGAATTGTGCGGGAATTTCCATTCACTTCGAGTTTGCAACGAATGTCGGTGCTTACTCGCTGTCTTGGCTCGCAAGTTTTTAATGTTTATTGCAAAGGTTCACCGGAGATGTTACAGAAATTATGTACAGCACAAAGCCTTCCCGATGACTACACGGAACAGCTATCGATTTTCGCTAAAAAAGGTTATCGAATTATTGCCATCGCATTTAAGTCTTTGTCACCAAAAATGAATTATACCAAAGTTCAAAGACTTGCCCGGGAGGACGTAGAATCAAATTTAATATTTCTTGGTTTCGTAATACTTGAGAACCGTTTGAAACCGGATACGGCGCGAGTTATTAATGCTTTAAATGCCGCAAAAATACGCACGATAATGATAACAGGCGATAATATTTTAACAGCAATGAGTGTGGCTCGGGATTGTGGAATTGTAAGGCCTTCGCAAGCCGTTATAACAGTGCACGCTGATCCAGTTGGCCACTGTAATCATGTTAATTCAGCGGCAGCAGTAGTTGAGGAAGCTGGTCACTCTAGTACAGAAGTTGAGGGAGCTGGTTACTCTAAACGTGCTAATAATGCCAATGAGGCTGGACATCAAAAATTTAAGCTGCAGTATACATTGGATTTAGGCAGTAAAATTACATCATCATCATCGCTGGAATGTAATGGAAAGCTGATGCCTTTAAAGTCATCATCATATTCATTATCGAATAATGACGATAATGATGGTACATCAAGCACAATTACTGTTCTGCCCACAAGTGATAGTTTAGCAAGTGTTAAAACGACAGAGACATGGACACATAATGATGTAACAGATCTGGAACTTGGTATAAAACTCCAGGATGATAACAGCTGGCGACAACAATTTATTTTTGCCATGGATGGAAAGACTTGGCAAATAATTAAAGAACATTTTCCCGAGAAAATGGAGATTATATTAACGCGTGGCTCTATATATGCTAGAATGTCGCCGGATCAAAAGCAAGCTTTGGTAATGGAACTTCAGAATTTGGATTATTGTGTGGCCATGTGCGGTGATGGTGCCAATGATTGTGGTGCACTCAAGGTCGCTAATGCTGGCATCTCTCTAAGTGAAACGGAATCCTCAATAGCATCTCCATTTACCTCACGAAGTCCAACAATTGCTTCGGTCATTAAAGTTATAAAAGAAGGAAGAGCGGCGCTGGTCACCTCTTTTGGTATTTTTAAATATATGGCCGCCTATTCGCTTGTTCAATTTATTTCCGTTATGATTCTTTATTCAATTGATTCGAATCTAACGGATAAACAGTATCTCTATGTTGACCTCGGTTTGATATCCATATTTGCCTTTTTCTTTGGTAAAACGGAATCATTTGATGGAAATTTGGTTAAGCAAGTCCCTCTCAGTTCGTTAATATCTTCAACGCCATTGGCTTCCCTTTTGCTGCATCTGACTGTGGTCACAGGATTTCAGATAGCGGGTAAGCACTATAAATGTTTGCTTAAATATTTCATTAAATACTTCTAAATACTCTTTAATTTGCTAATATATTTTTTCAGCAAGTTAGTTTAATCGTATTGGTTTTATACGGCAACGTATTTAACAGCAAATTATTAAAAATTCAAAACTTTTGCCGATAAAACAGTTTTTTTAAATTTGTTTTTCCTTAAGAATTTGTTCTATATTTATGTAATTATTTTTATTTTGTTCTGTTTTTCAGGTTGGTTCCACTTACATCTCCAACCCTGGTTTATACCTTTCCAGCCAAATTCGGACGAGGAACATTTGGGATGTCATGAGAACTATACAATGTTTTGCATTTCTAGTTTCCAATATATAATACTAGCTTTTGTCTTTTCCAAAGGTGCACCATATCGTAAGCCATTATGGTCAAACTATCCATTATGTTTGGCATTTATTATAAATTTAAGTATAATTATCTATTTAGTTGTATATCCGAGCCCATGGATAGTTAACTTTTTTCAACTTGTAGTACCTCCGGTAATGAGTTTTCGTTATTTAATGTTAGTTTATGGTTTAGTAGCCTTTATATGTCATGTTTTTGTGGAGAGTTTTCTCGTTGAATATTTGGTGTTTAAAAAGTATCAAGTAAAGCGCGATCAGAACTGGTTAACATCGAAACAAAAGTACATGAGACTCGAGTATGACATAACAAATAATGTTAATTGGCCGCCAATAAGCGAAGTTTACGAGCAACCAAATGATTTCATCGATTGGGAAGCCGAACAACGGCATTATGTTAATTTAGGAGCTGAACAAAGCAATGATCCGCCGCAAAATAGCAAGTTTCCAGGATTTTTTGAAGCTTCTTCTACTAAATAATTCATTAAAAAATATTTTTAAGTTAACGTGAAAATAGTATAATGTAGACAGAAAATGCATAATAATCCTAATAATATGTAGAGTGTTTTTAGGGTGTATAATTATATTTGTAAGCTCCTGCCATTGAAATCAATAGGAAATTTTGTACTTAAATATTCTTAGTGTGTACAATATTTTGTTGAACGTTTTATAAAGGCAGTTGAGATATTCTTAATAATAAATTAAGTAATTATGTATGTGTTATATTTAATATTAGTAATGTGCTCAATTTCAGTTTGGCTGTACAAATGCATAAAAATAAATGTAAACTGTATTTATTTTTTGAATTTTTAATACTTTTGAAAAATAAATATAATTTTTATTTATTTTACTAAAAAAGTATTGAATTTTCTTTTTAATAAAAATTCTGTTTCCTCGGTTCAAGTTAAAAAATATACATAAATATAATTTGTGTTACATTTAATGGATGAATTTGTAATATTTAATGAATATTACACTATTCGAATTGGTACTTTTTCGGGCGTTGATTTCCGATTATAAGTAAGTCTATTTAAAAGATAATACTGTTGTACTGCGGAATTGTATTATAACAGTTGTCCACACCATTACAGTCACGTGCCAACATTGCATTTAAATGAGTGAAACATGAACGATCTATGGCTTGATATGGAAAACAGATACACTACTGGCAAAAATAATAAGTACATGGGCATCTTGCTACTTTGTTCAGTTATTTCTCGATGCTTTTTGATTCTTTTTGCCAATCATTTGTATTTTGTAAAGTTACAGTATTTCGAACTATTAAAATAAAAAATTAGAGGGTGTTTCTGCGTTTTTTTAATGCTATGCATAAATTTGTGTTGAATGGACGTTTTTCGCCTGGCCAAAATAATAAGTACACCGGTGTTATTTTAAAATTTGCTCAGCATTAAACCAAATCAAAATTTATCTGTTGATTCAGACCAATTTGCTTTATATCTTCAAAAAGAATGGAAAAGTCTTTGTAAAACGTCGAAAACCCTGAAACGCTTGGTAAATTTTGTTCAGAATACCTTACAATAAAAAGTGCTTACTAAAAAAACGAGAACGGAAGAAGAAATGTTCAGAAACATCAAACAACTGCATTGTCAGTATATCAAAAATTAAACCTTTAATGTCTTTCAAGGCCTTTCCCGCTAAAATTATCCATGATACCTAATCTAAAAAGGTTCGTCGTACATCTTCAAATGTAGGCTTATCAGAAAATATACCCTTAAAAGTTCGTTTCTTCGAGACAAAAAAATTTCAGATGGTGTAAAAACTTGCCTAAAATATTTTGGGGTGCTCTAGACCAGATTGTTCAAGGGATTTTACTCAAATTTGCAGAGCACGTCCGCAATCGCCTACCTATTAAGTCTATCTATTTACTTTAAGTCGAAAATCACGCCTATAGCTAATATATTGTGTTTTATTATTTTCGGGGACGGAAGTGGACGTGGCCAAATTTTAATACAAACTTGATCTGCGTGCAACAGATTCCAATGTTGTCACCCAATTTGGTAACTCTAGCTCTTATAGTCTCTGAGATCTGTTGTTTCACACGGACGGACAGACGGACAGACGGACAGAGGACGGAGGTTTCTCCTTCTGCCTGTTACATACATTCTCGGTTGGCACTAACTTATAATACCCTTGTACCCTATGGGTACCGGGTATAATAAATCTGTTTGATAATGACTCCAGACGATATGTACAAAGCCCAAAGGCATAAAATTTGCCGTCCGCTACACATAGAGGTCTCTCAAGTACGGTGGAGGATGAGTAATATTTTGGGACTGTATTTCTCGTCATGCCGTTGTCCGATACATCGCATAACTGGTACTATGACCCAATTCGGTTATAAAATTAAGTTAACAGACATTACGCGAACCGTTTACTAAAAAAAAAATGTTTTTGAGAAGGGTCTTTCAACAGGACAACGACTTAAAACGCACCCCAGGACTGGTCAATGCCTGACTTACAGAAAACAAGGTAAATGTTATAAGTTGACACAGACGGTCACGGACTCCAACTGTAAACTAATTGGGAGACTAGAAACTTTGTATTTGCGCCAAAATACGTTTCAAAATGCCAACTTATTGTGGGAATTCTTGCCAAAAACCCGGTATGAGATACCAAAGATGACTCGTCATAAACTTAATTTTAGTATGCCAAAAAGAATCAACAAAGTATTTCAAAATAAGTGTTAATATTCTTAAATACCATCACAGGGCCAAAATCGTCCATTCAACACAAATTTAAGCATAGCACTAAAAGAACGCGAAAACCCCCACTAATTTTTTATTTAAATGCTTCGCCATACTGTAACTTTACAAAGTATAAATGATTGGAGGCATACATTCATAAAGAATAGAGATATAACTAAACAAAGTAGCACGATGCCCATGTACTTATTATTTTGGCCAGTAGTGTAGCTTAAATATGCTATTTATCTGTAATAATAGCTAAATCTAGGCACACAATTCCGATTTGACTGCACTTAGTATTTTTTTCTCCTGTGCATATTGTGCATTTTTGAGCAGAGGGCCGGCAGAGGAATTTGCTATCCGCGAGATAGGATTGTGCCGAGCACTGCTTTACGAGTTTTGTATCTACAAATTTCTGATAAATGTAAGTACATATGTACATATGTATGTATATATGTGTATTATAAAAAACTCCCAAAAAAAAATTATAAATTAGGTTTGTTTCGTCAAAAAAGACCCTTTCTCAAGATTTTTTAAAGAAAAATTTAAGGTTTTTTACCTATCATAAAATTACAATATATGAAACACAAATTTTTGTTTTAAAACCCCCCTAAGGCAAGCTGCGTAGCCTGTAGTTAGTGCCAACCGAGATTTTATGTAACAGGCAGAAGGAGAAATCTGCGACCCTATAAAGTATATATATTCTTTATCAGCGTCACTAGCCGAGTCGATCTAGCCATGACCGTCTGTCCGTCTGTCCGTGTGAAACAACAGATCTCAGAGACTATAAGAGCTAGAGTTACCAAATTTGGTGACAAAATTGGAATCTGTTGCACGCAGATCAGGTTTGTTATAAAATTTGGCCACGCCCTCACGCCGTAAATCAAGTTTTTTATAAAATTTTACCACGCCCACTTTCGCCATCGTATTTTGTTAGTTTTTTTCTGTTTTTTTTTTTAGTTTCTTCCTTTATTTTATTAAATAACCTGGAAAAAACTAATAAAGGTAGTAAAACAAATATGAAAAAAAAAAATGTTTGGTTTTGTGTGGGACTGAACTCGGGCCAATTCTGCAAAATGTAAAGGTATCGGCCGCTTAGACAACTGGGCCATTAAAGCGAGCATATTCATACCAAGTATGCTTCGACAACTGTTGACATAATTTTGACAGAACTTAAATAAAATGGATTAGTTGAATAAAAAGGAGAAAAACTAAAAAAGCCAGTAAATAAAAATTAAAAATAAAATCCAAGCGCTGAGACCTCAAGGCTATAGCGGATATTACGTAATTGACAGCGATTGTCACATCAATAGCTTCCATATTTTCTAAATGCAAAAAATGGCGCCAAATACGCAGAGCAGAAAGAGCGCGAGCAATAAATGACAAAAAATAACAAAATTCACTTTCATAACCCAATTTTGACAGAACTGATATAAAATGCAATAATTTAATAAAAAAGAGAAAAAATTAATAAGAATTTAAAATAAATTTAAAAAAAAATGATTGGATTTTGCCGGATTTGAACTCAGACCTTCCTTGCATAAAAAACGTTTGCCCAGCGCAGAGACCTCTAGGCTGTGCAAGGGAGCTAATTTAAGCCGCGATTTATTTTAAGAAGTATCGAAGTAGTAATATATAGTATGTATTATTTCGAATTGGCTTTTAATGTAAAGCACAATCGATTAGGTACCGGGTATCTCAAAGTCGAGCACTTTCGACAGTAGTTTTCTTACTTGTTATTGTTTGTTAGTCTAATTTTCTGTTTTAGGTTTATGAGTCATTTTTATACCCTTGCAGAGGGAATTATAATTTTGCCATGATATTTGCAACGCAGTGAAGGAGGCATCTCCGACTCCATAAAGTATATATATGTATTCTTGATAAGCATCACCAGCCAAGTCGATCTAGCCATGTCCGTCTGTCCGTCTGTCGGTTTCTACGCGAACTAGGCTCTCAGTTTTTGTGCTATCGACCTGAAATTTTAGCATCTTTTTTTAGCACGCAGTATATATGTCGGAACGGCCGAAATCGGACCACTATATCTTATAGCTGCCCTAGGAATAATGTCGAAATTAACGTAAAAACTTTAACTTTTTTACGGCTATAATATTACGGTTTTAACTTCATTAAGATTTAAATGAAAATATAAAATTCTACATGTAAAATGTAAAATTTATATGTAAGATGTAAAATGTTTACAAACTAAAATTTTTTTTCAACTGTAACCAAAACTAATTATACCCGGAACCCATAGGGTACAAGGGTATTATAAGTTAGTGCCAATCGAGAATGTATGTAACAGGCAGAAGGAGGCATCTCCGACCCCATAAAGTATATATATTCTTGATCAGCATCACCAGCCGAGTCGATCTAGCCATGTCCGTCGGTCTGTCCGTCAGATCTCAGAGACTTTAAGAGCTAGAGTTACCAAACTTGGTGACAACATTGGAATCTATTGCACGCAGATCAAGTTTGTTTTAAAATTTGGCCACGCCCACTTCCGCCCCCGAAAAACAAAAAAAACGGTATATAACAATATGCGTAATTTTCGGTGTAAAATAAATAGATTGTCTTAATAAGTAGGCAATCGTGGACGTGTTCTGAAAATTTTAGTAAAATCGGATGATAAACATAGAAGTTATTAAACAATAAAGTTTCTGAGAGAAAGGGAGAGAGAGAGCGCACTGCTTAGGAATAATTTCGCGTGTCTGAGCACTTAGCTTTTGGGTGGCAGTAGCGAAAAAAAGTGTTGCGTGCTTTCGAGCGCAGTATTAATTCGTAATGCAGCTGCGGACAGCTGCAGAATTAGTCTTTTTTGAACGTTGCTCAACATGTTTTTAGTAACATTTGACTTTATTTGTCAACTTTTTGTTTTTTCATGTCCGTGTGATATTTAATTCCACGGCCAATACTTTGGGTACCGGGTATCTCACAGTCGGTCACTCGACTGTAGCTTTCTCACTTGTTATACCCGGTACCCATAGGGTACAAGGGTATTATAAGTTAGTGCCAATCGAGAATGTATGTAACAGGCAGAAGGAGGCATCTCCGACCCCATAAAGTATATATATTCTTGATCAGCATCACCAGCCGAGTCGATTTAGCCATGTCCGTCTGTCCGTCTGTCCGTCTGTCCGTCCGTCCGTGTGAAACAACAGATCTCAGAGACTATAAGAGCTAGAGTTACCAAATTTGGTGACAACATTGGAATCTGTTGCACGCAGATCAAGTTTGTTTTAAAATTTGGCCACGCCCACTTCCGCCCCGAAAAAAATAAAAACGGTATATTAGCTATAGGCGTGATTTTCGACTTAAAGTAAATAGATAGACTTAATAAGTAGGCGATTGCGGACGTGATCTGCAAATTTGAGTAAAATCGGATAATAAACATGAAAGTTATTAAACAATTAATGCTTTCATGCTCTCTCGCTCTATCGCACTGCTTAGGAATAATTTCGCGTGTCTGAGCACTTAGCTTTTGGGTGGCAGTAGCGAGAAAAAGTGTTGCGTGCTTTCGAGCGCAATATTAATTTGTAACGCAGCTGCGTACAGCTGCAGAATTAGTCTTTTTTGAACGTTGCTCAATATGTTTTTAGTAACATTTGACTTTATTTGTCAACTTTTTGTTTTTTCCATGTCCGTGTGCTATTTAATTTCACGGGCAACACTTTGGGTACCGGGTATCTCACAGTCGGTCACTCGACTGTAGCTTTCTCACTTGCTTTTTATATACCCAATTGCAGACTGCAAGGGTATACAAATTTCGGTTTACCGAAGATACCTTTCTTTCTTGTTTTATATTAAATAGCTCGAGCTGTAAAACTTGTGTTTTACCATTTTTTGGGTATCCCGCTATGCTAAAAATGCTGTACACCGTGCAAAAAAATATTTAAGAATTTATTATTTAGATTTAGTTTTATTTATTTAGTATCCTGACGCTACAAGAATAATACTTTTAAGTTTAAGCATTATTTTTTAAGTTTTTTCAATTATTTTTAAAAATGACTAACGATTTTTATAGTCACTCTAACCCGTATAGCCCTGGAGATTTCTCAGCTTTTGGTGTATAACAAATATCAAGAAGAATTCGCTTTCTCGAGATATTACTCATTAAATTTATTAGCAAAGATCCCATATAGGTAACTTTGTACATGCACTATACATACATATACATATGTAAAAATACATGTAGAGTAACCCAGTGGACAAGCAGGCGATAGAAAAGCGAGACTATAGCAAAATGCGTGCTTGCAAACGAACCAAGTCAGCGAGCGTTTACAGAAGCTTAGCGAAATGCTCGCAAACGGACTCGTTTCCGACAGTTTTGCGGATTTCGTAGCTCAGAGCGCTAATGGGTTGTGCATTTGCTGATCTCCAAAAGGAGGGCGGTTCGACTCTGATCAGGGTAACATAATTTGTTTTTAACGAATTTGTTTTTTTTTTTAATTAGTTAAACCCCTTATATATATATTTTTGTTTATAGCCCTTTGTTAAAAAAATTAAGTTAATTATATCCCATTTTCAACAAAGTTTTCTCAAATGGCTTCTTAAGTCTGCCACGCGTACGCAGGGGAATGGCGTAGCGGTTAGGGCGTGCGCGTGTCAACCAGTTGGTCGAGGCCCAGCCAACCATTTTCGGAGCGCTCCGAAGTAGGATCGATAAGGGATTCCCGAAATAGCACCTTAAAGGAGCGTTTTCGGAGCGCTCCGAAGTGGGATCGAAAAGGGACACCCAAAATAGCACCTTATAGGAACGTTTTCGGAGCGCTCCGAAGTAGGAGCGAAGAGGGACTCCGAAATTGCACCTTAAAGGTGCGTTTTCGGAGCGCTCTGAAGTAGGAGCGAAAGTAGACTCCAAAAAGGTGCAATTTCCGAAGTTGGAGTGAAAAGGGACTCCAAAAAAACTCCTCGTAGGAGCGTTTAGGGAGCATAATTTGGTATAGTATGCATTTGTTTTCATCAGCATTCTCTGATTTACCTGAATGGCGACATGTTTAGTGTGCTGGACTTTAAATCTAAAGGTCACGTGTTCGAGTCCCAGTCGGAACAATTGTGTTTCAGAAATGTAAGTTGCTTTATAAAACATTTATAATATTTACATCCATTTAACAGTAACATATTAACTTACATAGCAGTATCGGTTTGGTTATCTTTGGACGATTTAAGGACTCCTTTTTTAAAATCTATAAGCTAATAGAGGAGTCCGCACGGAGTCCTTGCGGTTTATCTACAGGAGCATTTTGGGACTCCGAAAACACTCCTTCTAGGACTCCTAAAGGAGCACTGTTTTCATAAAAATTGAAAAGGCCATTTTCTCCCGCAAACATGCTCCCTTAGGACACCTTTCGGAGCCTCCCTAGGAGGGTTTGAGCTCCGCACAGGGAGTCCTAAAGGAGCACCCTGCGGACTCCACTGGTTGGCTGGGGGGTTCGAAACCCGGTCTCGGGGCAAATGGTAAGAGAGTTGTGTTTTTTTAATGGTTATTTGACTTTTCAGGTAGTCTCTTATTAAAATTTGAGCAGTAAATAAAAATATTTAATAAAATTTAGCAGGTCAATTAAAATAATAATAGTAAATAATAATAAAAATATATCAGAAAAAAATATTTTTTCTTTATCCATTTAATATTAATAGAGTATCGCTTGTAATATTCATTTCGGGTCGATAATGATATTAAAATACTCTCGCCTAAGATATCGTTAAAGGCTCGCCAAAGATATTGTAAAAGCTCGCCAACGATTTCGCAAAAGATATCTTTTGCGAACCTTTTATGACATCTTTTCCAACTATTAAAAATTAAACTTTCACAGCCACAAACTGAGCGACCAGTGATTTGTTTTTGTATCGTTTGCGAGTCAAAAACGATAGTCGTCATCCGTTTAAGTTTCGTTAATGTCTCGTTGGCGAGCGTTTGGTCCACTGGTAATAATCTTTAAAATCGCCAAACTAAATTTTAGATGTATGAAATTGAAAAAATGTTTTAAATTTTTATAAAGCTCATACGGTAAAGTTTTAAGCAAAAAATGTTGATACCAGACAAAATAAAGCGATTATTAATTATTAAAAAAAAAAAAAAATGGTTTATAGTTTTTTATAAAAAAACAACAAATTATAATAGTTTGGTCATTTTCAGTGGCTCACAGCTTAGAGGTACAACCGAACTTTAAAGTCGAGTAGCACGTAAAATATATGAGATATCAACAAAATTTAAATAAAGTTTTTTTTAAGTATTCTAGCATATGTATGTATATACACATTTTTTTTTATTGTTTTTTTTTTTTAATTCCATTCAATAATATTTAAATTTACAATAAACCTAAATATTGACTTCTTCAATGTCACAGCTTATTTCGTGCAAGAACTTAAGGTAAATGTATTTCGTGAATTGTCATCCCCGCCAAACTTTTCCTATATTTTGAGTTGAATGTGCGATCGTCACTTTTATCTTACCTCGTTAAGAGGTGTTTTTGTCAGATCTCCAATACATATATAATCTATAACGATTTTTGTCACAAAGTTTCTAAAGGACTCTTTAATGACAGTTCACAATTGCTTATAAAATTTGTAAAATTGTATATATATACATTTAAATATATACATATATGATTATTTATACGCAACTTGTAGCAGTTAGTGTGATCAATTGTTTGAGTGGGAATGGGAATATGAAGCTGTTGGGCAAAACCAGACAAACCACCTTTGTGGTTTCAAGCTATAAGGCAACCAACAAACCGGATGGTTTTTTTTGTATTGTCGTCAGGGAAATCAGTTCTCTGGCTTTCGTTTCTACGGATGGTCGTTACGTGGTACCTCCTCAAAGATTGTAAGAGAGGCTTATTTATAAATACATATGTATATATAGGCTTATATATTTGGGTAAAGCGTGTCTCGTAAAATAAAAACTGCAGGCATAAAGTTATATTTTTAAGTGAATACCAATCAAAGAAAATTAACGCAAGGAGTTCATGAATATAATTTGAATATTAAACGCATTTGTCAAATGCAGCTTAAGTTTTATCAGAGATGTCTGATGGAAGAGTGAATAAACATATCATTTTGTTACAACTTTATCTGATTTAAGAGAAAGTGTATTTAACAATAATCCAAACTAAAAGAACAATTTTCATTTGATTTGATCTCTTTCAAAAGGACCTATAAAAAATGCTAGAACCTCGTGAAATAAAAGGGATTACGGATCATCGCCCATCACTCTACGACAGCATCATCAGCACAATGAAACAATTATCTAATGGTCGGTGTAATAATGTAAAACTAATTCTGTTCACGGCATTTATGTTAACATTGGGCCATCACATTGAAGCTTCCCTTATAAGCGGTAAGTGTATTAATATTGCATAAATAAATGAAGAAATAAAGTAATTTTCACCCTTCCCTAGATAAATAAGCAAAAATTTGTCTTGTATCAACTCATAGTTTTTAGATAGTGTTTTATTTAAAATAACGCAGTATTGTTACTTTAATAAGCTAATATGCATATCATTAGGTTTTTAATGCTTGTAAAAGTTGTGTGAAAATTGTATTGGAATTTTTGCGTTATGGAGGCAGACCTTCCATATATGTATGTACATATGTATGTATACAATTACCAATCCGGTTTTTGAACCGGTGGTGTTGCACACATTGGGTAAATAACATTTGGAATCTTTAAGAAAAGAGATGAAAAATCAACTTTTAACTATGGGTTGATAAAGCTCTGTGCGCTTTAAATTAATTCTTTGGGAATCTTCTTATTTATATACGTATATACATTCTTAAATCTTGAAAAATCATTGATATTAAAACGTTAGTGCTATACAGTTTAAAATAGTATTCAGAACAATATACAGGCGGTTTGCCAATTAAAGCCTAGTACTTACATGGACAATAATCGCTTACGGAATTCTGTGAACGAAATTTTGACCAATGCGACCAAAAAAATATAGAAAATAGTCAAAAGGGGCAAATTTTCTTGTAGTTTTAGCTGTGCTTTGTAAAGAAAGTGTATATTTACACTTTTACACCGCCAACATTGAACTCTCTTTAATTTCGTTACACACAAATAAATATTTATCGTATCTGGACACCAGTCCAATTGTCATCAGTGCTCTTTTAAACACTGTTACAAGCCTAGAAAAGGTAATCAAATTTTATAAAGTGAAATAAATTTAATCCAGGGGTCGCAAATAACAGTTATGAGATAAATAAAAATTGGACCCAAAAAAATTAACTGCGACGATAGGAAAATTATGTATACCTCATTTTTGGAAGGACTTTGCAGGAATAGGATTAATTTTTATATGCAATTTTTATTTCTTTAATCTTTTTTAACTGTAATTTTTGATTTTTAATTAATAAGTTAAAAATAATTCTTATTTTTCAATTTTAATATAAAAGTTGTATCATAACAGAATTGTTTGTCAATTATTATCTTGAAAAGTTGAAAATAACTGTTACTTATCAATTTTTATTTTAAAAATTGAAAATAAAAATTGAATTGCTATAACTTTTGATCGGGGCGGTATATTAGAAAGATCGAAGAATATTTTTAATCTATGTCTCAATACCTTTCGTTTGATGTATGCATGTATGAATATGTACCATATGTAAATGTCATATGGTACATTAGGCAGTGCCGGCTGTAAATGACAAATGGATATAAATATTATATAAAGTCTATAGCTTATAAAAGCCATCTTACATTTCTAAACTACAATCGTTGCGACTGGGACTTAAATTAGAGGTGGAGAAACATCGGATAATATGATATTTTTTCAACATTACCAAAATGGATCGATATTCAATGATCAATGGCAGACTGCAAGGGTATACAAACTTCAGTTTACCGAAGTTAGCTTTCTTTCTTGTTTAAAATAAAAATTAATAAATAACAGTTATTTTAAATTTTTCAAAATAAAAAATTGACAAACAGTTCTTATTGGGCATTTTTATTTTTAAAAATTACAAAATAAGATTTATGATTCAACTTTTATATAAAAATTGAATAATAATTATTTTAAACTTTTTTATTAAAAATCAAAACTAAAAAAGTTATATTGCAATGATTTTTTTAAATAAAAACAAAACAAAAAATTATAACTGTTACGACCCCTGATCTAAACGCCTTTGATTGGTCGTATTATTAATGTATCACGCCGCAGAGAAGGTGAAGGCAAATAATATATAAACGCATATGGGCAAATCCTGGAAAAGGTCCACCAGGGCCGAAAACTAGAATGTTCGTTAACATCGTAAAAAAAAAAAATACAATGGTTACATAGCATATCTTAGTGTTTTCATGTAAAAATCGGACAAAAAACTTTTCGCAGGCATAACATTTGAAATGTTTGCACTTTTTCTACCAAATCTTCTCTTTGATATCTATTAAGTACAGATTAAGTTGCTTTTCAAGCAAATATGAAGTTATTCAAAGGAAAACTACCAATGATAGGGGAAAATATGTAGCGTGCGACACTAGCGTGCGTCACAATAGGTTCACGGCTTTTGCTAAGAAACCATAAACTTTTTTGACTTCAAATAAGTTATTTATGCACCCTTTTATTCTTAGCTTTCTTTTATAAATTGGATTTTGTATGATTTATTATGTATAATTCTCTAAAACTTGCAAATTATATGACAAATTTAAAAGTAACTTCCATTTTGTGTAGCGTGCGACATAACACATTATGAGCGATTATTTCGAAAATAGTACCTGTAACGAAATTTTGCATTATGTCATTTGAAAGTACACTTAAATACCTCTAAGCACAATACAAAATTGTATATATATATATACATATTTATATATTTAAATATATATTCTCAGAAACCTAACAAAATATTACATTTTCATTTACAAAATCGTACGAATTTACCTTGCAATACGTGAGATTTGCCCATATAACCGGCCTCGGGCCTTTCCGCTCACGTATTTTTCGTCGATGTTAGTCCTAGACTTTAAAGGGATAAGCTTTAGTTTAATTTTTTCTTAATATATATTTATATTTTTGTAAAGGTATTTTTTAAATATATTTACAGACCAATCGTATCTAGTGAGCCCCACACCAACCCTGCCAGCGCTTGGCGCTGATGGTAAGAATTCTACGAATATCTGTAAATATACTTTATGCAAATACTAAATGAAGACACAATCGTTTTTGACTTAATTAGAAACAAAAACAAACAGGGTTCAAAAATTATTTATAAGAAAATAATAATATTTACTTTATTTCTTATTCACACTTTCTCTATTTTCTTTCTATGATTTCACCATCTTTTTGGGGATGTACATTCTGGAATTTGTTAAAAACTAATTACTTAACTTTCTTCATCTTTTGTAAATTTTGTTTACATTGTGTAATGTTTTGGTCTTCCCGCTATATCTGTGTTTACTGTAAATTCCTTTATTTCACAATAATTTCAACATTAATAATAATACTATATTAGATGTAACTACTGTACTTTTGGTAAATAATACTGCTCATCATGGACGATTTTTGACGGTACGACCAGAAATTGGACTCTTAACATCAACAGTACGAACCTTTATACAGGATGGAATAACCACAGAATTTGCCACAAAAGTTGTTGGAACCAAATTAAATAATGGCCGACTTTATGCTCAGTATTTAAAAAAGAGTTCTCGAGTTTTATATGAAAATGAACACCTGCTGGCGCCATCTGTGGTGACTAGTTGGGTTGGTGATGACGGCGAAAATGAATCTCACCACACACTGTCTCTGCAGAATCACAATGAATTATTCAACAACGATGACGCCGATTGGCAGGATGTAGACGATAGTCTCGGTGTACATCATGGCGAATTTGTGGGTAATACGGATTTCGTTGGAGTACAAAGCACCATTGTTTTTGCTCCGGCTACAGAGTCAATTGATACGTTTTTTAAAGTTAACAAATCATTTACATATTCGGGAACAAATAAAAATATAACAATGGCATCTGCGGAAACAAAAATTAAAGATGAACTACCTAAGATAACAGATCATTTGGAAACATTTACAGTTAATAATATCAAGCATTACCAGGAAACCACAACAATCAAAGATAATGTTTCAACAATGATTCAACAGCGTATTGGAAAACATGTAGAAGCTTCTTCTCCTAAGGGTATAAATGTCTCAAAACATGTGTTAGCTAGTGTAACCTACTACGGATTCGCCGATTTTACAACCATTGTGGGAGATAGTGTCATTGTTTTTTCACCGAGCACTATGCGGAGCAGTCAAAACTTTGGGCACGTAACATCAATTAAGGGCAAGCCTACTTTAAATCCTGAAACTGATTCTATTTTAAATGCTAGCTCGGATTTGAATACGAGTCCCAGAGCGACTTCAACTCAAAAACCAACGATTCTGACAGCAACCAGTGTAAACAGTATACCTTTAGAAGAAGAAGGTATAGCCGGTACATTTTCTTTAGAGGAAAGTGTAGCTAATACTTTTCCTTTGCAAGATGCTGTATCTAGTACATATTCGTTAGAAGAAAGTCCTAGTTCATTATCAGCCCGCGAAGAAGTTGCGGTGATGTCAACTGAAATATTAAGCACACAATCCGAACTAAAATTAATCCCTAGCGATAATAGCTCAACAAAAATATTTAATCAAATAAATGGAGGCGCAACAACTGTTTTTCTTGATGATGATCCTTTCACGAATTTCTTAGATCTTAAAAGTGACCAAATCTCTAGCTCGAGTGTTGGAATATTGCAAAAAGAAGAAATACTTAATGATAATTTGACATTTGAAACTATTACTACTACAGTTGCGAAAAACGACAGTATAATTAAGTCCTCGACTATTCAATTGAGCAATAGCGAAAATAACCAAGATGATATTAATGAATCATCATGTAATCAAAATCAATTAACATCCCAAGTATTTCTTACTCAAATGGCGAAGTCATTGATCCCAGTTGGTGGTGATTCTAACCCAATTTTGGGCTTTGATATTGTTGAAACCACAAAATACTATTGTATCCAAGCTGCGAAAACAAGAGAAGTAATGCATGAAGTCAGTAGTGAAACAGTCCTTCCTTCTATAGATACTTCTACAGAATCACATGATGAATTAATGTCCACGGAATTAATTGATGAGCTAGATGAGACCACAGCTAAAAATTTTGAAGATTATGATGTTACGACCGAGACAGAAGATGATGATGATTACGATACTAATTCTGAGGAGATTGATTTGATATATAAAACTCTATACACAACATATACATATCTTACGACATTTTTTGAAGGCTCACAGTCTACCGTATCTAGCCATACTGAAATTATAACAAATATCGTTTCCTCAACAGCCGGGGGAGAACAAGGTAAGCCAAAGTCGACATTTTTAGAAACGATCGATAATACACTTGAACAGGAAGACATTAAAGGTTCATCTATAACTACGAAGTATACAATTCCATTGGATATTGTTAGTCTTCTAACTTCTGAAACTGATAACACTAAACAGTCAAAAACGAATCTTGATGATATTAAGTATACAAAAACTCTGCTCACAACCTATACCTATTATACATCCATATTTACCAATAATGATACTGAAATAATGTCTAGAACGGAAGTGATCACCAATTTCTTAACTGACACAAGCAATAATAACACTTTGAGTACAATTAAACCACAAAGTACCTATCAAAACACTTCAGGAGATCTTGTAGAATTTACCCAAGATTCAATAGATCATCATAAGGTCGAGGAAGATCACATAGAGTCAATCAGTTTGATTAAAAAAACGCCCCTTGACGATCAAGTTAGTTCTGAGAGTAATGATCATGATGAGATAATGCCATCGGCAACATTGCTTCTACAAACTAGCTTTACCACATTTACTTTTTATACCACAATGTATGTCGGCGATGATACAAATATTATTAGTCGATTGGAGACTGTGACCAATGTAGCTATCGAAACTCTTCAACCTACGAAGCTTTTAAGTGTTGAAGATGCTTCATTTCCTGTTACCTATTTTACAACATATACTTATTGGACAAAATTGGCAAAAGATGGTGAGATTACAACATTAAGCAGAGAAGAGACATTATTTAATGTAATACAACCTAAGAATAATAGCACTGAAATATTGTCTCCCTATGAAACTATAATTGAAAAAACTGAAGCAGATAGTAACATAATTCCCAGCTCAAGTTCCTCAACTGAGCTAATATTACAATCTGATATCACCACTTATTATACAACATATACCTATTATACAACTTCATATGAAGCTAATTCTACAATTATAGCTTCGAGCTTAGAGACCGTTACCAATGTGGTAACATCCTCCGAAAAATCTTCCATTTCAACCGCAGAAATTGAACCTAGCTATGCCGCAACTCTAAGCAATGATAATAATATACCTTCAACTAGAAATCCTTATGTTATTTTGTATGACTATAAACATATCATAGATGCTGATGAAGTAAGCACTTTGTATTTTACAACAGAAGTTGTCTCTTCAATGAACATTGAGGGTTCTGATATTGAAGTTACGAGTAGCACTTCTAGATTACACGTAGATGAAAGTAAAAAGTCTATTTTAAACACACCAGATGATAGCCAATCAAGTCCTAGTAGTTCCAAGATATATAAAACTGGATTGGTTAGGCTTATAGAGGGTAAACGTATTCAAAATAATACAACGACATTATATCAGTCAAAGGTGATCGGAACTATAATAGATAATCGTTATGCGCAGATAATTGAAAGTACATCTAGTTTTCTCTATGAAAAGACTAAGAGTGATGACTTGGTAACCCCAACAAGTGTTCAAGCGTCGATTATGGAAACCAAAAAAGATTCAACACAATCTTCGATTGAAAATGAAGAATATAATGCAGAAGATAAGGAAGCTACTAGAGAAGACGCACCGCAACGTCCATTTGCACCGGTAATTCGGCCATTTGCATCACGAAATAGGCCTACTTATGCACCAAAACAGAAAACACTTAGCCCAAGTAGTGCTACCATAATTACCAGATCGGACATTACACCTACAATTACTGCTACGCCTGCTTTAAAATCATCCATTGGAGGTAGATATAGCTCTTCTCGACGGGGTATCATTTCGAATGCACCTATAAATCCTAGCGAATCAAACATATCTCAGTCTTCAAGACGACTTTTCGGTCGTCCATCTAAATCTTCGATTAATTCAATTGATCAATCTATCAATCAGTCTACTTTATTACCATCTAGGAACCGTTTTGCTTCATCTTCACGGCCTAATCCTATCGTTCCAAGTTCCCGTCGCCCAAATATATCTTTTCGTCCATCGATAACAGCCGGCTTTCGGGCTTCTGGTATAATTAATAACTCTAAGTTACGAGTAAAGCCAACTAGCTTGGGATCAACTGTGGCCGTACAGACACAATCTAGAGTGGTCTTGAGTCCAGATCAAATTAGTGTCGAGGAAGAAGGAAATGTAACGGATGAAGTAAGTGGAGACGAAGAAGAAGAACCACAAACGAGACGCAATCAAAATCCATTGCTTAGGTTTCGACGGCCAATAAATAGACCCAGTGGTTTTACCCCAATATCAAGAACAAGTTCAGGGGTTTCAGCAGGAGTTTCGATAAGAAAGAACCCATTATTATCAGCACGATCAAAACCTTATGGTACAAATAGCACAACTACAACAACAACAACAACGCCAAAGCCGAAACCTCGAAACTTTCAACGTCCCGCTGGTGTTCAGGTTAGATCAAGGCCCCAAAATAGTCTATTTCCACCCCGAGGACTTTTTCAGTCACAAAAAGATCTAGATCTTGTAGAAGCTAAGACAAATGATGGTTTAACTGACAATGATTCAGAATACGATGATTCTTCTGAAGATGATGAAGATGGTAATCAGGATAAGTTTCAGAACCAAAAGAGATCAACTATATCTAAACTGAGAGTTCGACGTCAAGTAGATCCCTTAAGTAGAAGTCGCTTTCGTTTTCGTCGCCAGAACGTCACGGCGATAAATCAAAATTCAAAGGAAGAAGAACCCCTTGAAGAAAGCACACCCAGTCCGCGGGGGAAGTCGAGTTCTAGATTTGGGTCTAGATTTCATACGCTAGATACAACTACAGCGGTTATAAATCATAAATCCATACGTCCCACTCGACCAACATCGAAGCGTCCACAGTTCACGTTAAGAGAGAAGGATGCTACTTCTAAAGGGACAACAACAGGACGTTCCAACTTTCGACGTCAGCCGGCAAATGGAAACTCATCATTAAGGCGTTCAAATACAGGAACTTCTCCTAATAATCGCAGGCTCAAAAGTTACGGAAACTTTGGAAATAATAAAAGCAACGTAGAAAACGGACGATCATCTATAACTACTTCCCGTTCCCGTAATACCAACTCTAATAATGCATTGAATAGAGGAAGAGGAGGAAATCGTGGACGTAATCGTAATGATTACTCTCCGGATTTACCAACCATTGATCAGGAATCTCAACCCATTACAGTTACTCATTTTATACCTGCCGAAGTAATGATTCCAGTGATCAATGGACATGTCACCGAGTATAAAAACATAGTTACTGCCAAGACCAGTACTGAAATTGTGGGAAAAAATCAATTAACACAAATTGTTGGATTGAATGGATTAAATTCTTTATATTTAAATCGTGAAGAATCGAGTATTAATAGTGGTGGCATGACAGAGCATACAAAGTATTTGTTACATGAGTCTATAACAAGTACGGTAATATTTACACCCACAACAATTCGGGGTAGAAAGACGTCATTTTCACATATTTTACCATCTACGGCATATTCTGTAGAGTATTTGGTAACAACTGTACAGCCACAAATCTCGGCGAATGCTCCGCTGGCTAATATATTATTGTCCCAATTACTTTTAGGCAACCTCAACCTACCAGGTCCTCCAATAATACAACAACCAAGTGCTATACCGGCTATTATTCCGACTTCTGTTGAACCCGTAACTGAATATCGAACTCACACTTCTACCTACGTCACAACAATTTTTGATGGAAAATCCACCATTCTTCCAGTAACATTTCAAGGCAAAAAGATACTGACTACGGTCTATGATACAACAGCGGAAACAATAACAGCAACGGAATATAGTATTGATACGATAGTTAATACCGTTCCGATTGCTCAGAGTCAAATGCAACAATCTGTCCAGCAAGTAAATAATTTATTATTACAGCAATTACTTCTACAACAACAGCATGAAGCTCAAGCCATATCTAAAACTTTGACACCACAGATTTTCTTGAGTGATAACCTACAAGACTTGGATGATGCTACGAGATCCATACTGAAAAGTAATGATGAAGATTTTGGTGATTTGCCAATCAAAACGGCAGCCGAGCAACCTACAAAAAATCCGCGGAAAAAGTCCCGAAAGTCGGGAGGGCACAGTAGACGCAATAAACAGAGTCATAATTTGGAATTATTGGACCAACAGGACCAACAGAGCGTTGTAACACTGTATATATCCGGACGTAGACCTGGCGAATTCAGTACTGTTCTATCAACTGTACAAAATAATGGCTATGATCACTCTGCTTCATTGCAAAAAAGGCAAGCTCAAGCATATTTAAGCATTCAGGTAACGAATACAAATAAGTTTCAGTCAGAAAATACTCAATTATCAAAGGATTCAAAAGAGACGATGCCGATCGAAGATAGTTCGAATGAAATTAACCGAAGAACGGCATCATTAGAAAGCATTGTTGGTGATGTTGATCGTTGGCTATCACAATCGACACGGCAGTCAACACTACAAGAAATAAAGACTACTATAAATCTTGGGTTAATAAATAATACAAGTACAACTAATTTTTAAACTACACAATTTTTAAAATACAAAAAAAATGTACTAATATACATTTATTGTGCCAGCAAAACGCCCAAATCCTTTGGAAGGTGTCCGATAAAACTAGTCAATAATTACCAGAAAAAAATATCTAAAGGAGCCTTCGTAAACCCCAAGTATATATTCCTAAAATAAAGTTTTCTTAGTACAATTTCTAAAGAAACCCGAAAATGTGAAAGTTCTTGGAGGTCAGATTGAATTAAGTTAAATTTCAGATATGTTCATACAAACTCATACAAGTTTAGTTAATATTTACAAATTTATATTGTTTTACGTAGAAAAAAAAAAGGCTTTAAAATTTTCTGAATCATTTTGTCACTATCTATCATGTCAATCAACTTTTAAATTTCAATCGTTTTTCTTATATTTTAATTAAAAATTTGGAACAACAAAAACAAAAATATTATGGTAAAAACAACTGAAAAATTAACTAAAATAAAACATTTTCTTAAAATTAAATTCAATGTTTTGTAGATTGTAAGATTTGCACTATTTGCTCGATTTAGTTTTAATTATTTCTTTCTGTTTTACTAGTTTTTATATGCATACGTCATAAGTGTTCTTATTATTAGTAAACAGTTTGTAAATTAAATATGTAACTATGTCCAGGTTCTGATGTAATAAAAAATACGTATATCAATTTACTTACACTGGAATTATTTTGTATATATGTAATTATACTCATAAATATAATACTACGTTATATATTTTTATATACTAATGCTCTCCTCTATTATGTAAAATATATACAAAACTATAAATAAATATACATTTTCTATTAAATGCATTTTGTATACTCATTCAGTTTGCAATTTTACCCAACCGTTTCAAAGTTAACTATTTATGAGACAAATACGACTTATGGGGATTTAATGAAAAGGTACAAGTTTGATATTATAAATGAAAATTTAGCGGGTTTTGCCAATTTTGCTGTTTATCGTCAGATTTTTGTAAAACTAAAACCGCATTTATACAATCGTTAATAGATGACATATCTCAAAGAAAATGCGTGGTCTTCAAATGATTTTCCGCACGTTCGTATAACAGATATGATATAGTCTTTCTATAAAGCCCGTTCTTACTTATAGAGTGAAGGACTAGTTTAATGCTGATCAATAAAATACACACTTCATAGGGTCGGAAATGACTCCCCTTAGCTGCCTCGCAATTTTTGGACTACACATATGTGCGGAATTGTGTTTGGGAGTAATATAAGAATAATAATAGCCGTGATATGAAAACTCTAAGTACAAGAAACATATGAAAAAAGGGTGAGGTTGACAAAAAAAGCTTTGACTTGTAATATTTTGTAATAATATATCTCAAACAACATGGAATTTTATTATATTTTTAAAATTTTATGTATTATATGATCCTAAAATTGACACTAATGTTGATTAAATAAAATACCTTTTAATTCTTGACTTGAAAACTCTGCGAAGTAAACTGTAATGCTTTATAAAAACAGGGTCCAATCGGCGAATCGCTTCCGGACGAAGTACTACCAAGTACTTGATGGATCAATTTGGTGAATTCGAAAATGAAAAAATCTTGGATGAGGCGAGGTACAATCTAGCCACTCACATAATGTCTAATGGCGTTGAACTCATAATTGCTAGTGACAATAAAATTAAAAATGTTGAAAAGTCAAAAGCGGCCTTAACTAAAATTTCTAGTAATTTTACTCAACAACCAAAACCCACTTTAATAATTCAAACACACCACAAGCCATTAACTCTATCACCGAGTACTTTAAAAAATCAAATGATGATCTTAACGCTACCGTCAAACTTTCAGGTAAAATAAAAACTATTTAAAAACAACAAAGAAAGCTAACTTTGGTAAACCGAAGTTTGTATACCCTTGCAGTCTGCAATTGGATCATTGAAAATCGATTTATTTTGGTTATGGTTGAAAAAATATCGAAGTTTGTAAGCATTTTACATTTTACGTATAGAATTTTACATTTTACATGTAGAATTTTACATTTTCATTTAAATTGACCGATCGTTTCTATGGCAGTTGTCTGATCTTAATGAAATTAAAACCGTAACTCTATAACCGTAAAAAACTGCTATATCTTGAATTTGATTGATATACGTTGAAAAACAAAAAACTTAAAATTTTTTTTACATTAATTTCGCCATCATTCCTATGGCAGCTATAGGATATAGTGGTCCGATTTCGGCCGATCCGAAATATATACTGCGTGCTAAAGAAATAAGACTATGCTAAAAATTTCAGCCCGATTGCTCAAAAACTGAGAGACAGATTGACGGACAGACAGACAGACGGACATGGCTAGATCGACTCGGCTGGTGATGCTGATCAAGAATATATGTACTTTATGGAGTCTGAGATGCCTCCTTCACTGCGTTGCAAATATCATGGCAAAATTATAATACCCTCTGCAAGGGTATAAAAATAATAAATTATTTGCCCCGATCGTTCCTGTGGCAGCTATTCGATATAGTGGTCTGATTTGGATGAAATTCTAAGTGTATTGCTATAATTAAAGAAAGAAATCCAAAGTGAAAGCTAACTATATATATAACTATATAAACAATATAGTTAATATCGTAATTTTGAAATCGTAAAAAAAATGTATATTTAGGAGTATCCTATATGCCGGAGGTTAAAGAACATCTTTATATATTTTAATACAATATTCCATTATTTTCCATAAGCTTTTTGATCCCTGCTATGAAAGCTACAGTGATGGAAAAAATAATTAAAGCGAGATTAACTTGGCGTTAGAGCCTAACTATTAAATTTTGTTAGAGCCTAATTGTATACAGGAATTCTAATGGACATTGACGGCTAATTTTCATACTGATTTTGAGGCTTTTGATTTTATAAAAATATCAGCAATCCTATTTGTTCAGATACCAGGTATGAATTGAAAATAAAAATACATTTAAGTAAAGTGATGAAATTCGTATAAATATGAATTATATAGATATATAAGGACATAACAAGTAGTCCATTGTCCATAGTCAAGTGTCCTTATAAAATCTATTTCTTAAACATTTTGTACTTTCTGACAGACAGATAGACATAGCTAGACTGCCTCGGCTGTTGATGCTGATCAATAATATATACATACAGTTTTAGGGTCGAAAAGGTCTTTTAATTGCGTTGCAAACTTCTGACTGAAATTAGAACAGGCTCTGCAAGGGTCTAATAAAAACAAAAACATAGAAAAGTTATGAATAATCAATGTTTTTTTATCCAAAATATAGAACAAATTGATAATCCCTGATAATGATAATTCATTTGTTACCAAAATCTGCTTAACAACTTATACTTATCGCACAACTTTTGTAAAAAAAGGAAGCACACACGTGGAAAGCAAGAAAATGGTTATAACAAATAGTTTAACAGAAGAAAGAAAGTATAGCCATTTAATTTCAGATGTGACTTTCTCGCAGGTAAGCAATTTAGATTAAGACATTTACAGTTTCGGACTAAATGCATTTGCTTTACTCTTTACTTTTTATACAGACGCCCGAACTAATTGTTGGAATGTTCCCAACCACATATCACTTTTATAACACTTTTGATAAGGACCAGAAGTCGCTGCCATTAGTGATTACTTCCAAATATACAATAACAAATACAATAACGGGTCCGGATTTACGGTTATCCGAGGGATTAATTCCCGCATATTATACAAACACTTATTTCAGTCGAATATTATTAACGAAAACATTATATGACGAAGAGTTGAAAAAAACCATGACAACTGTCACCAATGAAAATTATCTTACACAAGTTATTATCACGGAAACTCCGTATTATCCTGCCAAAGATAATCAAATTATTAAACCCACTTCTATAATAAGTAACAACGAAAACAATGAGTTTAATGAAAGTTTTTCTACCACTCACATTATTAAAAATATTTTCCTTGATAGTAATGTAGATCCCCTAAAAGAGCCAGATTATTTATTAGCTTTAAACTCGAAACAAAAAGTTAATGAAAGTGGAAGTATTGCTAATCAGTTTGGAAATTTGAATAAATCAATGGAATATTTAAGTACAAAAATTAAAACACAATATCCAAATGATATTGAAAAAATTCATACCTTTTCTTCACAAAAAACTACTCAGCTGTTGGTGGAAAACGATATGAATCATAGTAACCAATATAACACGAAAATAAAACCTTCCAAGCTTTATACCAACTCTTTAAATTCACATTCTGAAATTATAAGCACCTTGAATTTGGACCGATTTAGACCAATGTTAACTATTGTTGCGCAACTATTAAAAAAACAATTATTAAATTCAAATACTGGAGAGACAAGTCTTAGAGAAAAACCTCCTAAAACGAGCTTAACAAATACAAACCAAATGATTTCTGAAAATACACTGTATTATATACCTTTAAAGCAAACGAGGCAAGATAAAAGTAAAGAAGGACAACAATATTTAAATGTAACAAATAAGAGAAGGGAAAATATGAACAAGTTGAGAATTAATACTTTACATATTGAACCACCTAAGCTTTATACCTTTCCCTCTAAAAACAGTCCTAAGGAGCTTCTAAAACTTTCCGACCCTTGGCAACACTTTTTCGAGACCTCCTCGGATATCACTTATGAGAATGGATTCTTAAATACCGGAATAGCTATAAGACCTGGTGAAGTGATAACTGCAAGTGCTGATGTTATTTTTGGAAGGCAAACAAATCTAAATGATCGAATTTCTCACACTCAAATATTTTCTGGCTATTATTCAACATTAAGTAATCGTTTTTTAACTACTTTAAAGCCTAGTATACCATTCATAGATTTCCGATCTAATAGCATTCGAAATGATATCATATTGAAGCCACCACCGATTCCTCTCCATAAGCAAAAGCAACTATTGAGTATGCCATCCTACGAGTTTATCCCATTGGAAAGGCCCCCAGATCCAATACGATTTTCACATATCGATCAAAGTATTGATCAATATGCATCTCTTAAATTTAATACCGCATTTTATAGTAATCAAATATTGAATATATTTCGACAACCACAAATATTCAGCACAAGAAAACAAGATACCAGCTATGATACCTTTTATTTCACTTCTGTTTTCAAAACTGATCAAAAAACATTAAAACCAATATTATCCACACTTCTTCATCAAGTAAACCTAAGAAATGATGTTCTTAGTCATACAATTAATATGCATGCCCCGCCAATAACATTTAAGAGGGAAACTGAAAACAGTGCGCACGCTACAGCTATTAAAGGTCTTCACATTAATAGTTTCGAAACGCCTCTGTTAGCACTTAAAAATTATGAGGTGGTAACTCTTAAAAGTAAGGACTTGGCGTTTAAAGGATCGGATCTTAAATATGAAACCAAATTAAGTAGTTTATGCAGTCCTGAAAATACAAAAAAAGGGCCGGGTCTAACTAAGTACACATCCTATGTTGATAAGTCTAATTGGAAAAATGAATACCCTAGTTTATATTTGCCAAAAGAGGAGACTCCACAAATCCTAAAAGAAAATTTTTTTGAGCTCTCTACAGAACATGATCAAAATGCCGATTCCTCTCACGACACTCCTCATGTAATAAGTGCGATATCAAAAAAAAAAAAGGAATTCGTAGAAAAGAAACCTATATTAAATGATTGGATTTCAATAGCTACAAATTTTAGTACCTTAACTAAAAACAAACTTGGTACAATAAATATTATTAATTCATCATACAGTCAGCCAAAAAGTCGTCCTTCTTCACAATATGCACAAAATGCAGTTGGGAATCTCATGATTATCCCAGAAAAACGCGTTCCATACAATGCTAATGGTGAGTTTACACATTTTAATAGACTAGGCCATATTAAAGAAGTAAGGCCTATAAATTCTACATCAAATAAAATTATCGAGTTACAAACGTCGTTAGTTGAAGCATTAGATAATAGTCACAACTATTTGAGTGTAATACCAGTAACTAACGCAGCTTTACTAAGCCCCACAAAGGAATTGTTTATTTGGAATCCTGAAATGTCAAGTGTTAAGAAATCAAATACAATTATTTCATTAAAAACATCATCAAGGAAAACTTTTAGAATACTGGAACCATCTGAAAACTTACAGGATAATATTCACTTATTATCAAGAAAAACTTCATTAAATTTATTGGTAACTACAAAGACACACAGTACATGGAAATCCATCAATTATTATAATATATTAAAGCCTACGAAAACAAGAAGTTTCGATGATAATTTTACAATAAAACCAACCACAACAATAAATAACGTTGCTGACACAGCAAGTTGGTTAACAACTGCTTTCAAAAATAATAATTTGAACAGGGCTAATAAGCATAATAAAGATAATAATAATAATAATAATAATAAGAATAATAAAAATAATAATAGGAATAATAATATTAATAATAATAATAATAATAATAATAATAATAATAATAATAATAATAATAATAATAATAATAATAATAATAATAATAATAATAATAATAATAGTAATAGTAATTACAATAATAATATTAATAAAACTAAAAATAATAATTATATATATGAAGTAATACCCGTTTCTTCGGTTCAAATTTTAGGAGATACAAAAGCTAGCTTTAGAGAAATAGATAATACTTTATCTTTAAATTACAGTGAAATAATAACTTCTGACTTCATACCACAAAAGCTTGACTTAAATAAGGAAATAAGGCCTATAAAAGGTATAATAAGTTATAATATAAGTTCCTCAACGAACCTAGGCATTACTGAAGTGAAAAATATGAAATCCTTCACAACAAACATAAATGTTAATAATAACGATTTAAGGTCGCCATTCAAATATTCCAACAATTTCACAATTACTAAAGCTAACTCAGAAGCTTTTGTTATTAATTACCCGCCAAAAGTTTCAAATTATTTTAAAAAGAGTTTTGATAATGATTGTCAACCATCGTGTAAGTCAAATAAAAATGAAATATGTGTAGCTATAACTAATAATGGCAGTAAATCGGAGGAGAGTCACTGTATGTGTCGTCCAAGTTTCGGACGCATGTTTCCGGATCGACCCTGTAAACGTAAGTATTTATGTATATATATATATTTAATATTGATATAATATTCATTATTAATGTGTAATATTTTTTAGCTACGTATACCTATGAAATACAAATGCTAGCAAATTATGGGACAAGTCAATATTTGCGGTTAAACGATATATTAAAAAGTAATACGATATTATTGGAAGCCGCAGATCGTATGCTAATGCAATCGGATCTTCGCGATATATATCATAATGTTCAATTAAAAGCGGTAATTTCTACGGAACAGAATGATACTTTAATAGCTCAATTTATATTGCAGGTGAGCGAGCGAGCAGTACTTCTTATTATTATTTTAATTATTATTATTTATTTATTATTATTATTTATTTATTATTATTATTTATTTATTATTATTAATTTATTATTATTATTTATTTATTATTATTAATTATTTATTATTATTATTATTTTTTTTAATATATTCATTTAGCTCTCCGAAAACAGTAATGAAAATCAACTAAAAACCATTTTTCAAAAATACTTACGACAAAGCAACTTTAGTATGGGAAATACTGGAATATATTTCTCAAAAAATGGACTTGACCTGTTAGATATTAAAGGTAAACCCTCTAATTTGTTCTTGAATGATAAAACATTTTAATTACTGAGTTTTATATATATATTCTAGATTTTGATGAATGTATTTCGGAAAACTTTAATGACTGCTCCATTAACGCATATTGCTTTAACTTAATTGGTAGCTATACATGCAGTTGCAAAAATGGCCATGTAGATATATCAGATAATGCTCTATATCCAGGGCGAATTTGCTCTGACAATACAATTGGATGCGATAAATGCCATTATCATGGGAAATGTATTATAACAGAAAAGAAAAATTTAGAATGCAAATGCCATTCCTGGTATGCTGGCACCAAGTGCCAAATTAATGTTAAGATTATAGCAATCTTTATAATTGTTAGTGGTACACTATTGGCTATATTTTTACTCTTTTTTTTCTTACTAATAAACACTAGTAGAAAAAGAAACGAAACGTTTATTAAAGCCAACGCATTGCATTCTAGTATGATAACATCAACGGAAAGTCATATGAATGACACTAATAGTCTATGCAGTCATGGGTCGTCACTTTCCCTAAAGGTAAAAGTTCATCTTAGGACAAATTGAAAATGTAATAATTGATGTTATATAATTTTATTACAGAAATGCCATGGAGTGAAGGCCATTCCGATACGTAATATGTACGATATTCTAAATATTAGAAAGGCAGTTGATAATTCGATGATTTCCATCCATAATCATGATAAGTCTTTACAAACTGATCGCTCTATTGCTTTCATGATTCCACGTGCTAAGTATTGCTGGCCGTATATTTCTTCCCAGAAACAGCAGCATCATCGTTTTAATAACAACCAAGATAATAATAGATCATTGCCAGACATAACGTGGAAAAGTGTAATATGTAAACATGATCTCAATATAAATCCATGCGGACCTCATGAGAACTTTTCAAAAAGATCTATAGATATAGGAATACTACCTAATATCGAGGCAACCCTTGTTTCTGCCGGTTTTGCAGAAGAAAATGGATCGAATATTCAAATGTAAGTTAACATCAAAGAGAGAGAGAGAGACAGAGAGAGAGAGAAAGAGAGAGAGAGAGAGAGAGAGAGAGTGCGAAGCTGAGAAAAACAAAAAGGCGGCTGGCGGGGACTAGCCTTCCCAGGCCAGGAAAACATTTATATCTGCTACACGCAGATCACATTCCGCCCCCGAAAATCATGAAAAACGTGTAAATAAGCCATTGTCGTAAAAGTATATGTATATATGTCCTCATTTGTCAACATTTTCTTTTTCCCTTGTTTATGTGCTATTTAATTTTACCCACAGTGCTTTGGGTATCGGGTATCTCACAGTCGGCTGTAGCTGCTCGACTGCAGCTTTCCTACATACTGGTTTACAATGCCGTCGATTCCTTTTTTTACCAAATGTGTTCTTTCTTACTATCCGTCAATCTCGAATAAACCTCCTTGGCTTAGTAAAGAGTTGACTCGCTTTAAAAACATTAAGTCCAATCTCTGTTATAAATTTCAATGTAGCGGCTCTAAAGCTGTGCATTCTCGCTATTTAGCGGCTCGGTCTGAGTTCATCGTGCTTAACGCGCAGTGTTATACAAACTATTTGACTCATTGTAGGGTTCTCGCAGGACCCAAAAAAGTTTCATAATTTTGTCAACACTAAACGTAAGCCTAGAGCCTTAGAGTTTATTGATCATATTTAGTGCATTGTGAATAAAGCCAGGATGTATTAAGCTGTGGTCGATGGAATTCGATGACCCCTACGTCACAAAGAATCTTTACATTGCATTAGTTCGTCTGTTTTAGATATGGATCTTGCGTTTGGAGTCCAAAGTGAGACGTCCACAGCAAACGCATTGAGTCAGTTCAATATAACTTTTTACTTTTCGCTCTTCGTGGCTTAAACTGGACCTTAAACCTAAAGTTACTTTCCTATTCTAGTAGACTTCTCCTAATTTATCTACCTACTTAGCAAACCCAAGTAGCTTAGCTAAGGTAGTAGTCTGTATGGTGTAGGGTAGAGTCCTTAGTTTTCTTTAACCTATACTATTATCTTTCGCACTTATTAACAACTCACCCTAACAAGCACGTGCTTGGTGTTAAAATACATTTTCATTTCTACTTTCTGTGCTCGTCGTCTTACGTGGTCGGAGATGCTCCTTCTGTCCATAGATTATCGGTTCGCACTATGTTTTGTTATTCAAAAATAAATAATATAAATTTTAATTTATCAATTTAGGTCAGAAGACGTCGAGTTCGCAGAAACCATGGAAATTAATGTAAATAACACTTTATTTTTTTATTTTAAGATTATTTGTTAATTAGTCTTAAACAATATTTTCAGCATGCGAATACAATGACTGAACGAGATTTGGGTTCAACATTTTTGTTGCCTCATACACATCTTTATACACCTGACCAGGTAACTTTCTGTAAGGTAAACAGCAAAAACCGCTTAATATTAATAACTTTTTCAGATACAGTGTAACTTTTCTGACGTGGAATCATCTACCTAAGAAATATTTTCTAATTTTATATTTTAGGTTTGTAAGCGTATAATAAGAAAAATGGTGATTAAATCACAGATTTATATTTATAATTATTTATTAATTAGCAGGCGTGCTTGCATTAAAATTACATCCTTTTACAAATATATCAACGGCTTTTAATTTATCAATGGCTCTGCGGCCTGACCAGTGGTTCTTTCTTAGTTGGCTGCCACTCCAAAATGCTGGTGCTTCGAAGCATACAAGGACTACAAGAAGGAGAAGTGGCAACGGGAATGGAAATGGAAGTGGCAACGGGAATGGACTGGGCAAGCAGACGCCATTGGGTTCCGTGGAGAGCTCATGGAGAGAGATCATGGTGGTCAGTCCCACCATGTCATCCGCGCGCGGCGACTTAGGCGCCAAGTTTGTGGCAGCAGCCGTCGTAGACGTGGATGTGCCCAACGATGCGGCACGTCGCAGGTGTCCTACGACTACAATGCGGAGAGATCCAGCAGCAGGCAACTGGTCGAGGAGAAGGAGCAGCAGACGAACGAGGCCAGACACACAAAGATGTCTTTCGGTCAACACTCCCTAGCGGGATCTCCAGCAGTGGCAGCAGCTGCAGGGCCAAGAGCAGATCGCCAGGAGCAGCTCGGCGGCATCGGGAGCTGGCCCCGCTACATTGAAAATCATAATCTAAGTAAAGAAATAAATAATTTCTTCATTTTGCACGTATTTGTGGGTACGCGGCTTGGCGGCGTTTAATTTGAATTGTAAACAAACACAGCTGACAGTATGGCCGTTTAGCCGTTTTGTATGGATTTTCGGTGAACGCCATGAAACGTGGTCACACTAGAATTATGAAACCCTTTCCGCTAGCTAAGGGTCTAGCGCTGGTGAGTATTAGGCTTAAGTAACAATAAAGATTTCACGTGGTGTTGCCAGCCAGCAGCTTGACTGGAGACGTAATATTTGCAGGAATTATTGCAGTCCACTGAAATCTCTTAGCCTGAAGCCGAGTCTACAACTCGGATGTAGACGCATCAACCGTTCTCTTCTCAGGCAAGTCTCTTATGATCCCGAACTTACATCACCTGGCCCTGCCCAAGGAGGAGTAAGTGGAGGCGGTCCTGCCCCCGGAGGAGAAGGATAAGTTTGGGTATGCGCCCCCGCCCCGGCCCGACTCCTGTGCAGGCTCCGCCACCGGTTCCGTTAGAACCTGACGAAGAGGCGAACTCGGAAAAGTGAGAGGATCCCTGCGCACCGACGCCGACGCCACTGCTGCGCACCAACGCTTTTCCGTCCACAGTGCTCAGCTATCTGAAGGTGTCGGCTTGCAAGCTTAAGAATGCCCAAGCAGTTTTACAAAGGCGAGAAGCTGTAGAAAAGTGGTCGTCTAGGAAGAGAGGACGCTCTTAACGCTCATGGGCTATACGGCCTGAAGTCGTAAGAGCCATTTTCAAAAAAGAAATAAAAAAAAAAAAAATAGAAAAAATTTATTTTAGTTCTAAATTCTAAATTGTAATATTTAGATAAAATTTGTCAAGTTTTTTTTTCCTGTTTTCCAGACAAAGTATCGCCATAACGCCATAAGTAGATCAAATTAATTTTAAATTAAATTTTAAAATATTTTATTTTGGTTTTAAGGTTTATTGCAAATGTGCACGTCTCTTTATGGCTCTCCATGTATTTTTACATAAATGTATTCATAGTGAATGTAAAGCATTGATGTCCACACAAATACAATGACATGGGACTTGCATTTGTGTGCGTAAGAGAAAAACGAAGTTGGCTTCGCGCGAGACGTTTTAATGCTTTGAACTGCTCTGGCAACCGCACCACTTGACCTCTCATTCTCTCTCTTCTCTGCTGCTGCTGCTCACGTCACGTTTACACTGTCTGTGTAGCGGCAGAGAACCGGCAGAGTTTTTACCAACCACATGTGGCGGCCGCTTGGACATCACTGATGTAAAGGGATCTTTGCTACTAATTTTAATGAGTAATATCTCGAGAAAGCGAATTTTCCCAGATTGTGTTATATACCAAAAGTTGAGCAATCTCAAGTGCTATATGGCCTAGGGTGACTATCAAAATCGTAAGAGCCATTAAAAAAAAAAAAAATTTTAAAGACTTAAAAAAAAAACAATTTTTTAATTATAAATACTTAAATATTATATTTAGAGAAATTATATTAAAACAAAGCTATTATCATTTCAAAATACCTTTCTAACTACATATAGCACGTTTCTGTAGTCGTTTAGAAGTTATGGACGCCGGAAATTTAGTTTTTTTAGCTGTTTTGCCGCCAAATTAGCGGGAAAACCAACAAGTCGTAGAACAAAAGATGTTTTGCTCGAGCTGTTAAATAAAATAAAAGTGGTTCCAGGAATCTAAAACAAAAAAATCGACACAAACACAGACCCACAGACGGAAAGGCCGTTAAAATCTTGCTTGTTGAATATTGGGTGTTCCGATGGATGTTCAGTTAATGAAATGATCCAAGATCAAATAATTGTCCACACTTCATTATATGCAATTCGCAAAGCCGCTCTGCAAAAGTTGCAGCCTTAGCTCGATGACGCTCTCTTTATCGCCGAAACATATGAAGCAACAACAAAAACAGTAGCAGTAATAAAGGAAGTGAGAAGAGAGAGCTCAATATGAACGCAGTATACACACACAAACAAACTCAACAAAAACCCCTGCAGTACCTGTCATCAACGTTTCATCAAAAAAACTTCGTTATTGTTGATGAATCATCGATAAAATTTTATACAAACTGTTGATGAAAGTAATATGGGCATGTCCTAGGCTGACATCAGTGACAAATTAATCAATGATTCATCGATGATTCATGATCCTTTCATCAACATTTCATCGATGATTCATCAACATTTCATAGATAATTCATCAACAATTTCATCAACCTTCTATTAACATTTTATCAACATTTCATCAACGTTTCATTAATAATTCATCAACATTTTATCAATGATTCATCAACATAATTTTTCAAGAGAGAAATTGAGCGAGAGAGAATTAAGAGCGAGAGAGTCGGTTTTGACACGATTGAACGAGAGCGTCGGTTCGGCCGAACGTCAGCGCACTATGCCCGGTCAACATTGGCGCTCCTTGAGGCGGAAAACATCAAGTTTGTTTCAAAAGAAGAGAACCCACCAAATTGCCCAGAGCTGCCGTCCCATTGAGAGATATTGGGCCATCGTTAAGCGAAATTTAATATAAAATGGTAGTCTCTTCCAAAATACCATAGACATGAAAAAAAACTGGATGCGTGCAGCCGGCAAGGTCACCAAGGAGGGTGTGCAGAACCTGATGAGAGGAGTTTAACAAAAAATTCGCTTAAAAATAAGGTGTTAATTTTTTATAATTCTGTTTATAAAAATTGAACGTTATGTTTTGCTTAAAAATAAAACAAAAAGAAAAATTGAAATCGTATAAAAAACATGAAAGTTATAGTAGAAAGAAAGTATGCAGTTTCTTTTCGGCACATTCCTTAATTACTTTAACGGAATTCTGTCAAATTATATTTATTTTTGTAAATTTATTTAAAAATTTACTTGGAATAAAATTATGATCCAAGATTGTACATATACTACTTTTTTCCTCCAAGTTTGACACGTTCTTTTTGTTTGGAAAAGCCTATCACTATGCTCTTATTTTGACCGCAACTGTACAATGGTGGAGGAATTCGATGACAAGTGCCAGTGGCCGTTGTAGTGTACTACGTCCATATGTCCAGCGCATATGCAATTAACTGAATATGGAAAAATAGGGTTGTTAATGCCAATAGTCTTTTGGGTAACCCAAAATATATATTCGTGGACGTTATTCGGGCAAAGGAGATTTCCAGTTTTCTAATAAAAATAAGGGTAAAAAAGTGGCAAATATTAAAACGTATTTCTGAAACCCAATTAAATTAACTTTAATAAAGTGACCGCAAGTCCACCCCCTGACTAGAGTCTATTCATGACCCTATAAGACCGTAAGAGAACTAGCCACTAACGTTCTTTTGGCGTTTTAGTAAAAAAAGGAGGGTTGGTCTACTTAGACTGAAAAGCACAGGTGCAGCAACATCACGTAGTGCAGCTCGTAAGCAAAAAAAAAAAAATAAAAAGGAAAAAACATAAAAATAATAAAAAATACTTTTCAACTGGAAGTGAAGAAAGTATTGATTTAAAAACAGTATAATAAGTGCATATGTACTTATGCTATTAAGGTAAAAAAATGAACACCTTTAGCAGTGTAAATCAAAATCCATTTGATATGCTATAATTATTAAAACAGAATAGTCATTAATTTAAAGAAATTGAATATATTTTGTTGTTTTCCGTATTTCGATTCAATTTTCTGGTTGCATAACCTTCAACAAAAGGTTATAGAACTTACTTGGCCTGCGATTGGTCAATATGGACTTGACGTAGTTTAAATAATTCCGTTTGTATTCCTACTAATATGTGTATAAATATTTTAAATCAGTGATACATCGAAAAAACATAATATTCTGCCAAATTACAGTTTAATTTCCAATGAATTTATCTGTGAATTGGACCTTTATTGTTAACCTTATACTGTACACACATACTTATAGTAATATAAACATTAAAGTTATTATAAATACTATATAAACTTCAAAGAAATTGTTTACTAAATGGTAAACATTTTAAACTATCAATGTATATATATAGTGTTTTTGTATATAGCTAAAACAAGAAAGGAAGCTAACTTTGGTAAGCCGAAGTTTGTAGTTTGTTTGGTTAGAATTGGATAATGGAAAATCGATCCAAGTTTTAATCCGATATATTTAGAAATAACGAAAATCGGCTAGTTTGTCCCGGTCGTTCCTATGCCAGCTATAAGATATTGTGATCCGAGTTAAATAAAACTTAAAATGTAAGGCTATAATAAAATTAAGTGATCATATACATACAATATAATATTAATCCGAAATCGAAGGGTTCTAGCTAGCTCGTTATCTTTATAAGCAACGAAAATCGGCTAATTTGGCACGATCGTTCCTATGGCAGCTATAAAATATAGTGATCCGATTTGGATGAAATTTAAAATGTTTGACTTTAATTAAATTAAAAGATCATGATTATCGATCGTAACAGTTATAATTTTTTAAATAAAAATTGTAAAATAAGAGATATTTTTTTTGATTAAATAAAAATAATTGCAAAATAACTGTTATTTTTGATTTTTAATAAAAAAGTTCAAATTAATTCTTATTTTTCAATTTTTTCATAAAAGATTAATCAAAACTCTTGTTTTTTTTTAAATTAAAGTTGCCAATAAAAATTGTTTTCAATTTTTATTTTGAAAACTGTTAAATAAAAATTAAATTTCTATTACTTTTGAAAACGGCGGTATTATTTGAAAGATCGAAAGATATCTTTAATCTACATCGCAATACTTTTCGTTTGATGTATATACATGATTATGTACCATATGTACATATTTATCTAAATGTCATATGTTACGTTATAACACATACATACAGAAGTAGATTATTATTTATCTCATAAATGTTATTTGTGACGCCTGATCTAAACTGTTGATGAAAAATACCAGTTTTTGTCGATGAAAAGTTGATGAGTCATTGATGAACGCCATGTGAATGTTAATTTTATGAGTAGTTTGTATGGAATTTCATCGATGATTCATTCATCAACAACGTTGATGTTTTGCTTATGACTTGTTGATGACTGGTACTGCAGTTTTAGTTTCCTTTATTATTCTTTTTGTCATTGTAGGTGATCCATACTGCATTTTTTGACCGCAATTCCATAATTTTAGCTTATTTGGAAATAAAAGCTTTACCATTTTACCTGTTTAATCTCTCACAAGTTTTTAATGTGATTTAAGTCAAGGGATTGTTTTAGCCACTTGTAAATCCTAATATTTTTGGCCTCAAAAGCATTTTGATATGTGTTTTGACAGATTGTCTTTATAAAATACTTAGCAAAAAGGTACATACATATGTATGTATATCATCTTCAGTACAGAACCACATTGTAACTGTTTCCAATATGATATCACATTCCTCCAGCAGTCATTCTATTCTTAGTCCGGAAAATTTGACCTACGCCGCACAGTGGCTCATTTTCCGTTGCAAAAGTCTGATTTCGTGTTGTTGAATTTAGCAAATCTCTTGATACCCTTCAATTAATAATTGATCAAGCTATTCAAAACCAAAACTTTATAATTAACAAAAACTTTTTAATGTTTATAATCGCTGCTCAAAGTTGGAACATTTTTCTGTAGTTGCACAAAGGTTAAAAAACTCGCTAAATCGACAGATTTAAATTAATTTTACTAAAAAAGTAGTTAAGCTCAAAGAAATAAAAATATTTTTCTGTCTCTAGGAATCAATTTTAAATATGAATTAATAATAAAATGGAATTTTGTTTTTGTACTTCTTTTTTTTTTAGATTTTTAAAAAAGGTCTTATTTTTTCCTAATTTTCAATTTTTAGTGGAAAACAAAAAAAATATCATATTTCGCAGAGCTCAAGACAATACTAAAAATTAGTGGAGATATTAAACTAACAAACTAAAAACAAAGCCAATGCTACAATTGTGCGCAATTTGAGATATTGATAATTTTTCATACCAACTCATGCTGCCAAACTGACCTTACGAAGTCGGCCAGTATGACACACTGCAGAGCAGCAAAAAGTATGAATTCAAATACCGGAGTTGCAAAAAAAATTGTTTTTTAAATTTATTTTTGTATATTATTAATAGTCAACAAATCTGATTTCTGTATATGAAGATCAGGTTGACTATAGACCTCAATTGGCGCAAATTACGAGTAATGAAAATACAGATCACGAAAAATCCGAATAAAGAATTAAAAATAATGGAAAATCAACACATCCCAAAAATATGCAATCATTAAAACATATGCTAAAATCCAACAAACCGTTGCTGAGTAACTCCCGATGGGAGTTTGTTCTTACGGAACAAAGTCCAGAAAAAGCACACAGAGGTAGAGGAAATAAAACTCCCCCCTCTGGCCACCAACAGTAAGCGCGGCCGAAGTTATTGCATATGGTCTTACAGATTCCCAAGTCCGGCTTCAGCAAGGCACTAGTATATAATGACGCATTTAATGTTGAAGTTCGATCGGCAACAAAGTTCACTGATGATATCCTTGGTAAGAGTGAAACAGGCTGTATGAACAAACCTGCTGCATTTGACTTCTGATAAAAACGATCTGTGTATCTGGCAATTAATAGTCAACAAATCCGATTTCTGAATATTTCGATTTCGATTCGATTTCGAGTTGGCGCAAATTACGAATAAGGAAAATACAGGTCACGAAAAATCTGAATAAAGAATTAAATTTTTATTCATTAAGATCGGACAACTGTATCATACAGCTGCCATAGAAGCGATCGGTCGATTTATATGCAAATGTAATGTCGATATTTTTCAATTTTATCAAAATGGATCGATTTTCAATGATCCAATTGCAGACTGCAAGAGTGTACCAACTTCGGTTTACCTAAGTTAGCTTCTTTCTTTCTTTTTTTTTAATTTCTTTTGAATGGCTGAACTTTTTTTTGTTCTATTTATGCACTAGCATTTTTCAGAGCTCAAAAGATTGATTCAAGTCTTAGCTATATTATCACAATTGCGGCGGCCGAACGTAGTTTGCAGTCGCAAGCAGTACAATATTATCTGTGTTGAATCCCGGGTCAAATCCATATTTTTTTTCTACTTTCTTTTCATCTTTTTACTTAGCCATTGCATTGGCATTGTAAACAGAGAAAGCAGTTCAGATCCTCACGGAATTAGTATAATTAATCAGTTAGATACAGTTTTGGGGAACGGGACAAACAAATAGCAATAGATTTTCTATTAACGAATTGACAGAAAATCGAATACATGGACGATACACTTTTTATATCCTTGCAAGGTATTATAATTTTGTCCAGAAGTTTGCAACGCAGTGAAGGTAGCATCTCCGACCCCATAAAGTATATATATTCTGTCCGTTGCTACGCAAACTAGTCTCTCGGTTTTAAAGATAGCCGAATGAAACTTTGCAGATAGTCTTCTTTCTATTGCATCTATAATATATGTCGGAACGGCCAGAATCGGACCTCTATATCTAACAGCTGCCATAGGAAAGATATGGCCAAAGTGTCATATTTTCGCTATTTTTGAAGATATTGCTCTCAAATAAAATTTATGATCTTTCAATTATACTTTAGCTAAACATTTTAAATTTCATGCAAATCGGACCGCTATATCTTATAGCTACCAAAGCAACGATCGGAAAAAAAAAAGTTGATTTTCGTTATTTTTAAAGATATCGGACTAAAACTTAATAAATGGCATTATAATTTAAATATAGCCATTCATTTAAAATTTCATCCAAGTCGGACCACTATATCTTTTAGCTGACATAGAAATGATCTGGCCAAATTAGTCGATTTTCGTTGTTTTTAAAGATATCGAAATAAAACTTGGTAAGTGGCTTTTTAATTTATTTAGCCATACATTTAAAATTTCATTGAAGTCGGACCACTTTATCTTACAGCTGACATATGAATGATCGGTTGTTTTTAAAGATTTTAGAATAAAACGATATATAAGATTCCTTATTTTTATTTGATTTATTATTTGCAAGGGTATATCAACTTCGGCTTGCCGAAGCTAGTTTTCTTTTTTGTTTATTTTATTTGAATGTTTTCATAAATTTATGCCAATTAAGTAAGTATATGCCAGCTATAGAATATGATTATTTGATTTAAGGCAATCATAAGGGATATAAACATCTGACCAAACTTATAATACTTTCCTCAAAATATATTACTTTACAGCGGGCGGAGCAGCTATTGGATTGCTAGTTTTATATAAACAAATGAACTTAAAACATTTTTTTTTAGCTTTCAATTATTTGTTTTTTTGCTATATTCAAACATACATATGTACATATAACTGATAATAAAGACGATGATGTTGAGTTATGTAGTTTATAAACAAAAAGCTTTAACGCAGATTATTAGAATTCAAAATTTTAAATTTATTTATACAGAAACGACAATGAATGAAAGAAGCAGGACTGCTCCAAACGGATCGTCGTTCCATGGAGAAAATCCTCCATTTCCCGAAATAGACGACTCCGACGAAGAGCGCGAGCTCACCAATTTAAATTGGCTATTGCGAAATCAAAACTTAACGTGGCCAAAAACCATTATTGATTCAAGCACAGATGAACATTTTAGAGCCTGTTCTGACGGCCAATCCTCAAATATTCGACGAAATCATACAAAGCAGATCTTTCTTACAAAATGTATAACTAAATCTCAAAAAGATTTAGACTGTAAAACAACACAAAAGGCAATATCAAAACGCCCCTCACCAACGGAACGCTATGAAATATTTCTGAACAAAGTGAAACGGTAAGTATAAATTCTATTTAAAAACAACAAAAACACCGTACCTTTAGAGCAGGGGTCGGCACCCAGCCACACACAGTTTTATAGTGCGTATGTGTGCGAAGCTAACAGACCCGAATGATATTAACAGACCCGAATGATACTATCAGAGCCGAACGATTTGCTTCTCTGCTGCTGCGAGAACCGAGCAATTGTGTACAGGCTACTCGGTACGTTCTCAGCCGCAGTGGAACCAGAACATATATAATAGAACATGTGCCGACAGCGCTGTCTGAAAATGTTTCCTATACACTGTACTGTACACTATACGAAGCTGCCGACCCCTGCTTTAGAGCTCCTAGTGTTTTTATATATTTTTATACCCTTGCAGAGGGTATTATAATTTTGCCATGATATTTGCAACGCAGTGAAGGAGGCATCTCAGACCCCATAAAGTATATATATTCTTGATCAGCATCACCAGCCGAGTCGATCTAGCCATGTCCGTCTGTCTGTCTGTCCGTCTGTCTGTCCATCTGCCCGTCTGTCTGTCGGTTTCTACGCGAACTAGTCTCTCATTTTTTGAGCTATCAGGCTGAAATTTTCAGCATAGTCTTATTTCTTTAGCACGCAGTATATATGTCGGAGCGGCCGAATTCGGACCACTATATCCTATAGCTGCCATAGGAATGATGGCAAAATTAATGTAAAAAAATTTTAACTTCTCTGTTTTTCAACGAATTTCTATAAACTTCGAGATATAGTCGTTTTTTATAGTTCTAGAATTACGGTTTTAATTTCATTAAGATCGGACAACTATATCATATAGCTGCCGTAGAAGGAATCGGTCGATTTATATGAAAATGTAAATTTCTACATGTAAAATGTAAAATTTACAAAATTTACATAATTTGACATTTTTTTTTAACATTACCAAAATTGATCGATTTTCAATGATCCAATTTCAGACTGCAAGGGTAAACAAACTTCGGTTTACCGAAGTTAGCTTTCTTTCTCTTTTTCACATTAATTTCGCCATCATGCATTATAGTGGGCACCAGTCATGAAGTGAGCAAGCGTCAGCGAATCCAACTAATGGTCACCAGAGAAGCAGAGCGGGCGGGAGTTGAGGATGGCTTTAATTTGCGTCAAAACAGTAGAAAGCTCCTCAAACGTTAGAGCCTTGGATCCAAGTATCCGTCGCATATGTAGTTTGATCGAGCGGACTCCGGCTTTCCACATCCCACCAAAATGGGGTATAAAGTGCCAAGTCCCTTTGATGGCGAAAAATCCAGCTAATTGCAGCTAATTCCTCATCTTTGGCTTGTTCGATGGCCAGACGTGCCATGTCGTCCAAAGTGTGCTTGCTGCGATGAAATGTGGTTCCGTTTTCCGAATAAAGGTCTGTAGGCTTTGATCTGCGGGCAATAAATCGTTGAAATGTAGCGATGACAGCATTTGTCGTTAGGTCGCTAACAACCTCAATGTGGAGCGCCTTAGTAGTTAGGCATACAAAAATAGAGAAACACGCCTTCCCGATCCGTGGGGTTCGTCCTTTTGATTCCTTGATTGCGATCGGCCCTGCATAATCTAGCCCTGTATGTTGAAAACAGCGGGTAGCTTGAACATGATCTGGTTACTAGTGCCTTTACGTTGGAGAAAGCAGGTTTTACATTAAAATACTGACTTTCTGACGAGATTACGGGCACGAAGATTGGTGAATGTTGCGTCTACTCAAGTATGAAGATTGGTCAAATGGAAAAATGTAACAAGTAGTCCAGCTATTGGTGAATCCATTGGAATCAGAATTGGGTGTTTGGCATTGTAGTTGATTGTAGAACGCTCGATTCTTTCACCGATTCGCATGATTCCATGATCATCCAGCATGGAGAGAATCTGATTGAATGCGATTTAGCATGAAGTTGGCGTCGATTTTCTAGCAGCATATATTCTCTGGCAAAGAAATTCTGTGGTACATGTCGAATGAGTCGACATGTTAAAGTCGACACTAGGAAAGATATGTAGAGTTGTTGGCTTGATCACTCGTTCTTCGGTGTTGACATCGAAACTTGAAGAGATCCTGAATTTGTTTGTAGTGGGTGGCCAATCGGGATAGAGACGGGCTTGATAGGTGCCACACGAGTTTTTGCGGCAACGAGGGTTATTTGGAAACTGTTTCCAACTGCTACACGAGTGTAGACAACCGCACCATAGGCGTGCGTGGATGCGTCGGCGAATCCGTGTAGTTGAGCGTCTCGGAAGGATGAGGCAATATATCGTGGTACTTGACATTGTGTCAGCAAAGGCAGGTCCTCCACCAAAGCTGTCCAGCGCGTACGTAGGGCTTCAGAAATCGGGTCATCCCATTGTAGTACGCTTGTCCAACTCTCTTGAAATATTAGCTTGAGTAATACAATGACCAGAGCTACCAGCCCAAGGGGATCGTAGATTTTTGATAGTTGCGATAAAAGTTCTCTTTTCGTCGCAGATATGCTCGTATCGAAGTCCTTGATATTGAGATACAGGACATCCTTTCCGGGGTTCCATTGGATACCAAGAATTTTGACTGGCAGTTCCGCACCTGATTTGTTAAGGAGCTGTATGGGTTTAAAACATCTATCTTCTTCTGGCAGTGATTCTAAAAGGCGCCAACAATTGGAACTCCATTTTCGTAATTTGAACTGCGCCTTGTCCAAGAGTCCAATTAGCTCGGTTTTGAGACTCATGATTTCATCGATTGAGTTGCACCCTGTTGGGATATCGTCCACATAGGCATCATGTAGGAGTGCGTGGGCCGCAGCGGGAAACTCTTGGCAGTGATCTTTTGCTAGTTGCTTCAGAACTCGAACAGCCAGAAATGGGTACGGTGCCAACCCATAGGTAACCGTCAAAAGGCGAAAATGAAGCAGTGGTTCATTCTCATTCTTGCGCCAAACAATGTGCTGAAAATTAGTATGGGGTTTGAAGACTTGGATTCCTTTAAACATCTCCTCGATATCCGCTCATAAAACATATCGGTGTTGTCGGAAACGTAAACAAACACCGAGAAGGTCACGCTGAATCGGGGGACCAGCTGTCTGTCATTCGGTGAGACTCCAGAGCTGTCCTTTCCCGATCCATCGAAAACATGTAGCGTAGTTGGCAGCCAAACTGTCCAGTTTAATGGTGCGGTAAATAAAAGCAAGTGTTTGGGGACTCGTCAACCCAAGCTGATGTTAGTTGTTCCATATGGCCACGCCACAAGTAATCATCTAGGAAAGCTTCGTACTGCGGCTTGAGTTTGTAGCAGTTGGTAGCCTGCGGTAAAGTTGACGCAATAGGAGGTGGCCTTTCCTTGAAAGGGTACTCGACGGCGTAAACACCATTCTTTGCGCGCATGTGTGTGGCCGCAAAATGACGCTTTGTGGGATTGTTGGCCTGTCTATGCTGTAGAATGAGAAATAATGAGAAAGTCGTTACCAAAACATTTTCTTTCTCCAGTATAGAGAGACCAGAGCTGATCTGATCCAACGATGACATCGATTGATCCTGACATGCAGAACGTTGAATCTGCTAAATGAAGCTTGCAGATTTGCTTCCACGTAGAAGAAGAGAGGTCATTAGCTTGGGCTGGAAGTCATCACGTCAGCGAGTTAAGAATGAATGAAACCAATTCGCTAGTTTGGTCCGAATAACGAGAGCGCTGCTTGATATGTGAGTGTCGTTGGGTAACGCCCGCTCTGCTGTTTGCGAGACCGAGAACAAAGATTCTTGCGTGCGTGCGACGCAGCCTATCCGCTGGACAAACGATTCCGATGCTTAAGTTATTCTAGATCCAGGTTATAGAAGCAGCCTGCAAGTTGTAGTGTTTCACCAAGCGTCGCTGACGTCTGCGAGAATGGTGGGCAACAGAGTTTACGACCCTGTAACCGAAAGGATTTCCAGTGTATGATGCGTGAAGTTGTTTCCCGTGGGAGGAACACTCCTCAAATAGTGATTGCGGAGAGTCGCGGAAGAGTTGCGGGACTCAATCTATTGTTAACAAAATATTTCTGCTGAGAGCTTTTATGTATTTGTTTCTGCTTACAACATCAAATTGAAAACCTCTTATTACACAGGTCGACAAAAATCGACCGGCGAATAAAGGCTATTGTGAAAGATCTCTACCGGGATATTACTAGTTCGAAGCTGAAAAGTTTCCATAACGTACAAACTTTGAGAAAATCGCGGTTAAAGTATCATGCACTGCTTGAATTGGCACTTTTCAAGGCTTATTAACTCCCAAATCTTACGTAGCCTAGAGCTGGTATTAGGCTTAAGAGCTTTGGCCTTTCCACTTCAATATTCAACAAGAATATCCAATGGGGGTCCTCTGTTTCAATAGTTATAATGCATATATATAATTTTTTAATAAATAAGGTGGCACCAGTGGTCCAAGGTCCGTAAAACAGAATCTGACAAAGTGGCAGCACTGGCACATATTGATTTGGACGCGAAATCAAGCGGAAGAAATTCAATAAAGCGTAAGCACTGTGTTTTGGAATTGGGGCGAAACTTCAGAGAAAGCGATTGCGGTTGCTTCTCTGATAAAATATCTTAAAAGCGATTTAAAGGGCCGGTTTCTACCCTTACTCCTAAAATTTCCCGGCTATGTAAGACCTAGCAATAAATGGGAGCTGGACTACCTGTCAAGTCTTTTTCAGCTCGGAAAAATAACAGTTGATTTTAGAAAGCCAACTGAAGAAGAAAAGAAGCATCTCGCTGTGTACTTACGCTTTATATCACAATTCGCGGTTTTACAGCATAATTCGGTGATTAACATCACTATGTTATTCTTTCTCGCTTATATAGATTACAGGAGGGTAGGCAACCGACTTGCGACATAAATTTGCGACATATAAACATAGCTTAGTTAGGTTTCAGGGACTTAAACAGTGGGGATAGGGATCAACCCTGAGTATTGTTAAAATAATTAAAATAATTAATTAATTGTAAAAATATATATTCAACAGTGACTTAACAGAATATGAAAAGCTTGCTACCAAGTATGAAACAGATGTTACGGAAAAACCGCCTTTCAATTATTCCCATATTATTGGTATGGTAATGCTAAAAAAAGGACGCGTGACATTGCAAGAGATTTGTTCATGGATTGAGTCAAAGTTTGCGTTCTTCCGAGTTCGTAAGAAATGGAATGTAAGTTACTTATGTGGATTATGGTTACTACAGTTAAAATTTATAGTTTTAAATTGTTATTTACAGAACTCTATAAGGCATAACTTATCCCTTCACCACTGCTTTCGCAATAGGAAACGCGAGGAAAAGAAAGGGAAAGGCGGCTACTGGGAATTGGGTGTTGACCCAAAAAAATGTGAACGAAAACGCATTCGGAACAGAAAACTATGTTATACAAAAACTAAGCAAACTCTTAAGGAACCAAGTGTTACAAAATATCAGAAAATGCCAGAGCCAAATAATTTTAAGCCAAAGCTATCGGCGATGTCGGTTATGGACACCAACTCCTTGTTGGTTATGAAAGAATCGAGTTCGCAAATACTAAATATTGCTCAATCTGAAGAACAGTGTTCGTTATACACTTATGACAAAGAAACCAATTGCTCTGGAGAAGGGCAAAAAATCCCGTATACCTTAATCTCTGATAAAATAGAAACTACCAATATGGTAAGGTCTTAATATATACATATTTAGGTTTAACGAAAATATATCAGATTTTTCATCAACAGATATCCAGAGATGACGGCTTTTCTACTACATTCAGTGACATAACTGAGTATTCACATATGGAGGCTACGTCAGTTACCGAAGGAGATAATATCCCAGAAGATAAAAATAATATGTCATCTGATATAATTTCCAGTCCAAGCCACCCCTGCAACATAACAGTTAACTATGATTATACAAGCTTCCGACCCTTGATAGACAGTTTGGATGAGCAATTTCACTATCTCCAAAATAGCGGGGAGTATAGTAGGCACGATGAGATTTTAGATAATCTTCTGGACGTTTGTGTTACTCACTATTAACAATATAGTTAACAACCATTGTATCAGTAATCTTATACTCTAGTCCCAAAGCATCACCAGATAGACAAGTCAAGTCTCTCGTTAAACCTAGTACTAAAAATGAAAAAATTCGGTGAGCGGAAAACTTCATATAAAAAAGCAAGAACTTTCTAATTTTTCGTTCGGTCGGGTACTACGAAATTCCGTAAAGCAAAATCTAAAACCAAGACAAAAAAAAAAAAATAAAAACAGCTGTGATTCCGTAAACGAATTGAATCATTTGTATTTATGTCTAACGCAAGCTAAAAGGAAGATTGAAGGATAAAAACGCCGCTCGGTTGGAGCGCTTTTCCAGCCGTGAGGATAAGATAGAATTGATAAAACCGTGAAGGCAACGTCCACTATATGCGATTTAACATCGGATTTGATTGGGCTTTATATTAATGTATTACGCCGGAATGGAGGTAAAAGAAAATAATAGTGGCGCCAACGCCATCGCCACCATTATAATAATTACCAATAAATTTGTAAATAAAAACACAATTAAAATGTCTTTTATGTGTTAAATCGCATATAATGGGCCTCGCCTTCACTGCTTTTATTAATTCCACATTGTCCTCATGCTTGTCGAAGCGATCCAAACGAGCAGCAATTTCCTCCTTCAACCTGCTCTCCATGTTTCTAACAAAATAAATACAATTGATATATGTCGCTTACGGAATCACAGCTGTTATATTTGATTAATTGATTTGGCAACCTTTTTACCCGTTTTGCTCATAGCCTTATTACACTACATTAAAAACTGCGTTCATTAGAGGCTTGACTGCAACCACTTGGTTTTAGCTAAGTGCGACCAAAACCACTATACTGCTCACGGAATTTTTTGTCTATGTTAGTACTAGGCTTTAAGCTACGCACTAAAATTTAGTAACCAAATGCTTCTCTTTGCCTATCTCCATTTCTCAAGGGTCACGGGTCCGATCTCAAAACCCCTAATGCGAGTGTTCATTCTAGTATATCCTAGTATTCCTCTTAGCTCATCTGTGAACCAACCTTGCTAAAACAGGCCGAAAAATGTATGAAGCTCTCGCTCACACTCATTAGGTTGCTAAATTTTAGGGCTGCTGAGTACGTAGCTTACGCAAGAGCTAGTTCCTCATTCCCTATCTAGTTGATATTTCGTATAATAATTTTGCAGAAAATACACATTTATGTATTGGAAATAATTATTTAAGCTAAGTTAAAGCAACATCTAAAATATTTTGTAAGCTTGCAGCAGGACAGAAGCTTGCAATCAGTTATTAACTTTAATTATTAAATAATGTAAATGCGAATAGCCCTTTAACAGTACATTAAAAACATCATCCATTAGAGTTTTCATTAGAGGCTGGACAGCAACCATAGGGTTTTACCTAAGTGCGAGCAAGACGATAATACGTCACTTTCAATGACCAATTAATGCTTTTAGCGACGAAATCGATAGGTCTAAAAGAACAATACCAGAAAAAAAATGAGCTCGATAGTAAATACGGTGTCCATTGCAATCTAAAAAGTATATTGATGTCTCATTAGACAATACGGTCTCACAAAACATATTGCCTATTGCTGAAGGCGTGCCATAAGCAACTATACTGCACAAAAGCAAGAAAAATAAACAAAATAAATAAGTTTTCGGCAGCATGGTTTTTCCGCCGTGAAATTGTGTAATTTTTATGAAATAACTAAATCTATGTAAAAATCAGTTTAAGGGCTTTTATATTCATTTCTGCAGAAGTGTTTGCACGAGGACTCCAGAAATGGATAATTATATACTGGGAATTCCGGCCATTGTTATTGTTTCCCTTTTAAATTGGTCTGACCTTAGTCGCAAACAAGAAATATATTTGTCTCTTTCAAGGTTCTAATAAAGTCTCTAATTAAGGAAAACTTGTGTCCTGTATCATAGCCGCATAAGTACATAATTAAAATAAATTAACTTAATGGCTGCATAAAGCCGAACACAAGAGTTTCTAACGATAGTTTCACTGAAAAAATGACAATGAAAAATCATGATCACAAAAAAGGAGGGCTTAAATAGTATGGTTCCTTTTTTGGATAAATTATGGATTTCTTTCGGCGTATATCGGTGTTAGAAATTTAGATAGCTATATGAATAAGAAAAAAATATGAGTAAAGATTTCACGTCGTTCCGTCAGCCATCCGCTCGACTGAAGACTTAAGACTTGCAGGATCCTATACAGCCCATTTGAATACTTTAGTCTAAAGCCGCAGATTCTACCAACTTGAAGGCATACGCATTAACCCTTCTCCTCTGGTGAACCAAAACTCACATCACCTGACCCTTCTCAAGGTGGAGCATGTAGAGGATATGCTGACCCCCGCGAAGAAAGCAAGTTCAAGTAACCGCCTCGCCACCGACCCGACTTCTGGCCTTCTTCGCCGCCGGTTCCGTTAGAACATGACGACGACGAGGCGAACTCGGGGAAATGGGAGGATCATGCCCACCAAAGCCTTTCTGTCTACATGGCCTGGCTATCTGAAGCTGCCCGCTTTCAAGCTAAGGGATGCACGAAAATCTGTAAAGAGAGGTGGCCTTTAGGAGGAGAAGCAGCCGAGCGCCAACGCTCTGAGGCTCTTAGAGCAGTGAAGCATCTACGCCAGCTCCCTTACCTAGGATCGTTCTCAAGTACAATGGCCAGTTCAATCCCAAGATCGCTGAACAAAATATGCCTTAAGATTATAGCTATTTATTAATATTTCGTTTCACAGTTCCAAGTAGTAAGTGTTCTTATACTTATATAATTTTAGGCTGGCATAAATCCTCCAACTGAACCCTCCACGAGGGTGCCGGCTGGGCAATGGCCACTGTATTATCCCGGATAACGGGATAACGGGATAATGCAGTGTCTAGCCAAGGTTACGATTCAATTCCTGCGGCCCTCCAAAGCCGGAGGAAATGAATCAGTAGCCATGGTTGGAGGTGCCTGGAGGTAGGCTTAAAACGCAAGTAGGTGGTCCCCCGTAAAATAAACCAGTATGAATGGCAGAAGAGACGAAACTGGGGCTGGGATGTCAGCTCAAACGTCGGGGGAAAGCGTGACTGCTAAGACCGGCGGGCACAGAGCGGTCACACCTCTGGTATGGCGGGAGCAGGTCATACCAGTTGCAACGCTTCTGCCACAAAAACTACAACTACGCTGAGCAAGCTAAGCCGCACGGGTGCCGTTGTCGAGACAGACATGGACCGCTCCGCCGAGAGCGCCGCTAAGGACGCTCCGGTGGGCAAGCGGCAACGCGAGAACAAGGAAGAAGAAAAAGAAGGACAGTGAGGTGATCAAACGACATTTGATCGAGGCACTCATTGACCGGAGCGATGAAAATGGCAAGATTACCGAGGCGCGGTGGATGAAAGTACATGCGCGACTCGTGGAATCGCTGTTGACACGGATGGAGGAAGACCCCAAGGCTCCCATGCCCACATTCGATGGTGCCGGGTGACTGAATGGGGTAAAAATCCTGAAGTGTGTTCACGATCCGACTCGGAAGTGGCTGACGCAAACGGTCGGCCAATTGGAAGCTTTGTGGGAGGGGGCCAAGCTAGAGGTGGTGGACAGGGAGTTAATCGCATCCATACCGAAGGCGAAGGTACTCTTTCCCATCGAAATCCAAGGGGACCGTGCGCTCAAGCTGCTACAGCGACAAAACCTGGATATCCCAACCGCTGGCTGGAGGATCCTTCACATAACGAGCCCACTACCTAACGTGGCGGGCCAATGTGTGGTCCTTCTGATTAACAAAGCAAAAAGCGCCACCCCGAGGATAAAAATGCGCATACCCTGCAGGCGAGCGAGGTGGAGAAGGACCTAGGTCTGAAGTCCATCGCCGATGCCGCCCAGGATCTGACGCTAGAAGGTTCGTAGGACGAGGAGGACGATGACCTAATCGTAGTAGTCAACCCGTCAGGAGGTGAGCAGAGTGCCCATGATCTTAAGGGTGCTGCAACTCAACCTCCATAAAAGCAAGGTCGCATCGACGGAACTCCTGGTTGCCATGGAGCAAGGGTCGGTCGACACAGCCTTGGTCCAGGAGCCATGTATTGCCTCTGGCAACTCTGTGGCCGGACTAAGGTCCTCCAACTACAATCTGTTCTACGCACCATCGGTAAACAGGAATAGAACCGCCTTACTACATGCTACATGGCTCACGACAGGCCAGCTTCACCGGAAGAACTCAGGAACCTTGTTGAATCCGGCCCGAAAGACCAGCAACTGCTCGTGGGTGCAGACGCCAACGCACATCATAGCGTATGGGGGAGCCTCGACATCAACGCCAGAGGTGAGTCACTCTTAGAATTTATACTTTCAACTAACTTATCTGTAGCAAATGTGGGGGAGGAGCATACATACGTAGGCCCCACTTCATCAAACGCCAAAGCTGATAGTCTACAGAAACCCCCGGGACACAAACTGGGAAAAATTTAAAAAAGGCAATCCAGACAAGGCACACACAACATACTATGCTCTCGGAGTGTTTGTGGACAAGACAAAAACTATAATGGAACGCCTAGAAGTGACCAGCACGCATCCTGCCATCAACCTCTGGACAAGGCACCTTCTAAGATGTAGGCGGGTACGGTCCGATTGGGGCACCGCTTCCACTGTGAAGGGGGCGCACAGGGGCACACCACAAGGTGGAGTTCTGTCGCCCTTCCTATGGAATATGGTGGTGGACGACCTAATCAAATCATTCGAAAGGAAAGCCCCAAAAATAGCAGCACTTGCCGACGACATAAGCATAATTATTACGGCAGTCTCTCCATCGACTCTCAGCTCTATCATGGAATTAACACTCAGGGAGATATGTGAGTGGACGGAGAAGGTAGGACTCAGTATCGACGCATACAAGACGGACCTCATTCTCTTCACCAAGAGATACAAGGTACCGCTATGGATACCCCCGAAAGTCAATTTCACCAGGCTGACCCCGAAAACACAATTCCAATACCTCGGCATAGTACTGGATAGCAAGCTAGCATGGAAACCCAATGTAATGGAGAGTATGAAAAAGGCCACCATAGCGCTACACGCATCCAAGAAGATGCTTAGCTGCTCAAGAATTCGGGCATAGTTCAATTGGTTGTGACATGATCAGTATATCTGATTACATGATACCCAGATCTTACCCGGATGTCAAAACATCAACATTCATGAGACCGGACGACTGAAAAATCGGTCAGGACCATAATGTACACCTCAACATTTACACCGACACCTCTAAAATGGAAGGAGGAGTAGGAGCGGGCATATATTGTACAGACACTGAGATAAGACTGTCATAGCCAATGCAGCATATTCCAGGCAGAAGTCTTCGCCATCACGAAAGCAGCAGAGGCCGCAGTCGTCAGCGGTCTGTTCCAAAAAGGACGAGCTGGCGAATGACAGAATGGAGAACGTACCTGTCTCCTAAAGAACGCTTCAAAGCGAGCTAGAGAGACGGGCCGACGTCCAAATTAAAAGAAGGTGGAGGATCTCCACAACCTGCAAGATCTCGAAGATCATGTGTAAGGAACGCAATAAAAAACTCAGCCACTACGTACTGCATCTACCACGGAAAGGTTGGAGACTGCTAGTGGGAATCCTTACAAGGCACTGCCCGGCTGCGCCGCACGCAGTTAAGCTAGGTATCACCATCAATGGCAACTGAATTAATTGCGATGAATCCGAGGCAATGGAAACCTTGGACCACCTTATCTGCAAGTGCCCCGCCCTATCATGGGCCTGATCCTTGCCCATGATACCTAGGCGCCCCGGTATTGCCATCGCTAAAAGATGCATCCAGGAGAACGCCAGGAAAACTACTGGCCTTCGCGAAAAACACGTCGATCCTTACGGACTCCTAAACTATCGCCAGGTTCATACTCACCCATCCGGACAACTAAGGGCCATATTGGCCGGTGACGCCACAAATACCTGCAAAATGAGGAAATTATTTATTTATTTACTTAAATTATGATTTTCAATGTAGCGGGGCCAGCTCCCGATGCCGCTGAACTGCTCCTGGCGAGCTACTCCTGGCCCTGCAGATGCTGCTACTGCCACTGCTGGATATCCCGCTAGGGAGTGTTGACCGAAAGATCATCTTTGTGCATCCGGCCTTTTCATCTGGTGCTCCTCCTCCTCGTCCAGTTGGCTGCTGTTGGATCTCTCCGCATTGTAGTCGTAAAACACCTGGGACGTGCCGTCGTTGGGCAAATCCACGTCCACGACGGCTGCTGCCACAAACTTATCGCTTAAGTCGCCACGCGAGGATCCTTGGGACTGACCACCCTGATCTCTCTCCATGAGCTCTTCACGGAACCCAATTGCGGCTGCTTGCCCAGTTCCCCCGGGTCATTTCCATTCCCTGTGCCTCTTCTCCTTCTTGTAGTCCTTGTATGCTTCGAAGCACCAGCACTTTGGGGTGGCAGCCCCTTTTGGAAAGGGGTTTATTGGTTTTATGATCATCAGGCTATGTACACTTTAGGGTTTTTTCTTTGGTCACAATTTAATCTCCACTTTTTGAAACCGGTGTGTACGATATACTTACATCTAAATACCAAAATACACGCTTAGTCTCCCTAAATAATATTCAGTTGTGACGGTCTGACGTTGCTGATATAGCTCAGGGTTGGCCAGAATTCATCCCAGAAATTTATTTTGGTCAGTTGTGGTTGCTGAAAGAGATTCCGACCCGGTCCCAGAGTAGAACGCTTAAAATTAAAGCCGCATCTTAGTTCTTTATTTACTTAAACTTACAAGTTATGAAATGAAATGGGTTAAGTTGTGGATCGTCGCACGGGAACGCCTGGGCTCGCGGCCGAATGAGTCCTTCTCGGCAGACCGTGGGTACCTGTGGGTGAGACCAGAGCGGGGTAGAGACCCGAAAGTCGTCTAGTTAGTTGAGCTCCTAAAAGTATGCTGCAGGCATTGATACGCTATGGAGACTCGGAAGTCTTCCAGGTTCGAGAAGGATTTGGAGACTCTAAAGTCTACCAGTTGCGAGAGGGTTTTGGAGGCTCTGAAGTCTACCAGTTGCAAGAGGGTTTTGGACGCTCTGAAGTCTACCAGCTTGAGAAGGTTTTGGAGGCTCTGAAGTCTACCGGCTTGAGAACGTTTTGGAGACTCTGAAGTCTACCAGGGGAGGGTCGGGGAAAATACTACGGGGATAACTAACTACCAATGTATAAGCGCGGACTAGATCAAAAGATCCCGTCCCCAAAAGACTCTGCAGTTGGCTTCTGGATGAGTGCTACCCAAAATGTAGGGTTACCTCACCCGATCGCTGCCGATCGCTGAGAGACTTCCAACTGGCTCTGGCCCGCTTGATATAGGGCCTTGGCAAGGATAAGTGGGACCGCCACCGGCAAGGGATTTGCCACATTGTGTTACCAGCTCCTCTTCGGCCCAGTGTGACCCTTTTGCATGATCGATGGCGCGCGCGCGCACTTAATTTAAATATTATCCGTTTTCATTTCTTATGTCTCTATTTGTTTCTATTCTTAACTGTATTTATTCTATATCTCTCTATATATTTTTGTGAGCGCTACTGCGCGTCACACTCCTCTCCCGCTTGGGAGTAGGTGTGATACCACACCGTGTTGCCCTTTTCTCTGTCAAAGACGATTCGTCCCTGGGTGTTCCTCCTGCCTGCTGTCTACTACTTGGTAGTGGTTCTTCGTAGTGTTTTTCCCTCGAACGGTTCTACGTTCCTCGCTACCTCCTTTAAATTCTCTGTAATGCTCGCTTGTCTCTGCGTTGCTTGCGCTCTCAGTCAAAGCTGCTTTACCTCCCCCTTCGGTTCTTCCTCTATATCGGCCTTCACCGTTTGATCTGTGATGTTTGCCTCTTCCTGTTGCGGTCCGTGTGTTTCCATTTTGTCCTCTACTTTTTCCTCCAACGGATTTTCCCTTACCTCGGTCTTCTCTATTTGATCCGTGATACTCGCCCTTTCCTGTTGCTTTGTTTGTGCTTCCAGGTTTTGCGGTATATACAAGTTTTAAAAAAGAAATTAAAGAAATTATTGGGCCATCCAAAAACATTTGGGGTCATCAAAAAAGATTCTGGGTCGGCCAAAAAATTCGCCAGGCCGGGGAAATGGCTGTTTTTATGCTATTGCCTCTGGCACCTGACCACTCTCCTAATATGGCTTGCCGATCCCGCTTCCCAGGTCTAGTCCTCTGCTTTCGGATTCGATCCAAGATCCTTCCTTGTTATTTTCGCCGCAAAAAGTATAAACTTCCTTGGCCTCCAAAAATAATTTTCGCGCAGTACTGGCGGGCGGCATTCGCATAAAAAGTTGTAACTTTTTGAAACACTTATATAACGGCTACTGCGGAGCCGCACTGCTTCGCGTTTTGGCAGGGAGCGCAAGCTCGAAAATTCACGTTTCGAACTCCGTTATATTTTTCTTTACTTTCGGTGGGTGAACGAACTTTTATTTTTGCAGTGTTGCGAAAGTCCCCATTTTGGTTTCGGGTGGCAGCCCCGAACGCTTAGTATATAGCCTAGTTCGCTACCGATCTATCGGAACTGCTCCAGCCTACTTCCACGCCTATTGATAGGTCCATCCATCCGTCACCCGATAAGCCGGACACAACAAATCCTTTATGATTCGGTGTAGCTTCATTGCGAAATTATATGCGGATCTATTTATCTTATAATATTAATACCAGAGTCCTAAAGTAGAGAATTATCCTAATCGTTTTAAGTAAAGTAGTACAATATACTAAAATTATTAAGAGTAAAGAGGATTAAGATTGCTTCCAATGGGAGCCTGACGGATTGCCAACGGTTTCATTATTTAAAATCGTACCTTTCTGGAGACGCGCTCATGTTAGTTAAACATATTCCGGTCGCTAATGAAAATTATCGAGAAGCGTGGGAGCGGCTGGAACAGCGCTATAACGAACAATCACTAATTATCCGCTCATTCTTAAACAGTTTTATGACGCTTCCTAGTGCTACAACCCCTAATATCAGCACCGTGCGTAAACTGGCCGATGGTGCAGACGAAGTTATTCGTGGATTACGAGCGCTGAAGTGCGAAGATCGAGATCCCTGGCTAATATTCATATTGTTGTCAAAATTAGATACCGATACGCGCCAAGCATGGGCTCAGTGCGCAGACTCCGAAGAAAATGGTGTGACCATCAACCAATTTCTTAAATTTCTCACTTCACATTGCGATACTTTGGAAGCTGTTTACTTAGTTCGACCAACCCAAGCTCGACGCGCAGCTACAACGCATCATGCAGATACGCACTCAAGACGGGAAGAACTAAAATGTACATCATGTCAGCAGAATCATCCACTGTTTAGATGCCACAGAACGTCATTTTGCGGCCACACACAAGCGCGCAGAGAATGGGGTTTACGTCGTCGAGTACCCATTCAAGGAAAGGCCACCTCCTATTGAGTCAACTTTACCGCAGGCTACCAACCGCTTGTTCACACTTGAACGCAAATTTCGGCGATTTCCGGAACTCAAACAGCAGTACGACGCTTTCCTAGATGACTACTTGCAGCGTGGCCATATGGAACAGCTAAAATCAGCTCAAGTTGCCGAGTCCCCAGAGACTTGCTTTTATTTACCGCACCACGCTGTTATCAAACTGGACAGTTTGACTACCAAATGTCGCGTAGTTTTCGATGGATCGGAAAAGGACAGCTCTGGAATTTCACTGAATGACAGACTTCATGTTGGTCCCCCGATTCAGCGCGACCTTATCGGCGTTTGTTTACGTTTCCAACAACACCGAAACGTTTTATGCGCGGATATCGAGAAGATGTTCAGAGGAATCCAAGTCTTCAAACCTCATACCAATTTTCAGCGCATTGTTTGGCCGAAGAATGAGAATGAACCACTGCTTCATTTTCGCCTTTTGAGGGTTACCTATGGGTTGGCACCGTCCCCATTTTTGGCTGTTCGAGTTCTAAAGCAACCAGCCGAAGATCACCGCCACGAATTTCCCGCAGCGGCCCACGCACTCCTACATGATGCCTATGTGGACGATATCCCAACAGGGTGCAACTCAATCGATGAAATCATGAGTCTCAAAACCGAGCTAATTGGACTCTTGGACAAGGCGCATTTCAAATTACGAAAATGGAGTTCCAATTGTTGGCGCCTTTTAGAATCACTGCCAGAAGAAGATAGATGTTTTGAACCCATACAGCTCCTCAACAAACCAGGTGAGGAAGTGCCAGTCAAAATTCTTGGTATCCAATGGAACACCGGAAAGGATGTCCTGTATCTCAATATCAAGGACTTCGATACGAGCATATCTCCGACGAAAGAGAACTTTTATCGCAACTATCAAAATCTACGATCCTTGGGCTGGTAGCTCTGGTCATTGTATTACTCAAGCTAATATTTCAAGAGAGTTGGACAAGCGTACTACAATGGGATGACCCGATTCCTGAAGCCCTACGTACGCGCTGGACAGCTTTGGTGGAGGACCTGCCTTTGCTGACACAATGTCAAGTACCACGATATATTGCCTCATCCTTCCGAGACGCTCAACTACACGGATTCGCCGACGCATCCACGCACGCCTATGGTGCGGTTGTCTACACTCGTGTAGCAGTTGGAAACAGTTTCCAAATAACCCTCGTTGCCGCAAAAACTCGTGTGGCACCTATCAAGCCCGTCTCTATCCCGCGCTTGGAACTGAATGCAGCATTACTTCTTACCCGATTGCTTACCATTGTTAAGAAATCACTAACAATTCTTATATTCATCACCAGCTGCTGGACAGATTCAGAAATTGTGCTACATTGGCTTTCAGCTCCACCACGTCACTGGAACACATACGTTTGCACCAGAACAGCAGAAATCCTCAACGAATTTCCACGCAGCTGCTGGAATCATGTTTGCACGGAGGACAATCCAGCCGACTGTGCTTCTCGAGGACTTCATCCGTCTAAGCTTCTCGAGCATCAACTTTGGTGGAAGGGTCCGTCTTGGCTGGCTAAATTGGAAGATGATTGGCCACCCTCTACAAACAAGTTCAGGACCTCGTCAAGTTTCGATGTCAACACCGAAGAACGAGTGATCAAGCCAACAACTCTACATAACCTTCCCGATGAAAGCATCAACGAGTTGCTCATCCATAAATTCTCAACCTGGACGCGTCTCATACGGGTATCTAGCTACTGTAATCGCTTTATTCACACTCTTCGATCTCATCACAGGAATAATTCACCATTCCTTACATCCGAAGAGCTGCTGGCAACACGACGACGACTCATTCGACATGTACAACAGAAATTCTTTGCCAGAGAATATAAGCTGCTCGAAAATCGACGCCAGCTTCATGCTAAATAGCATTTAATCAGATTCTCTCCATGCTGGATGATCATGGAATCATGCGAATCGGTGAAAGAATCGAGCGTTCTACAATCAACTACAATGCCAAACACCCAATTCTGATTCCAATGGATTCACCAATAGCTGGACTACTTGTTACATTTTTCCATTTGACCAATCTTCATACTTGAGTAGACGCAACATTCACCAATCTTCGTGCCCGTAATCTCGTCAGAAAGTCAGTATTTTAATGTAAAACCTGCTTTCTCCAACGTAAAGGCACTAGTAACCAGATCATGTTCAAGCTACCCGCTGTTTTCAACATACAGGGCTAGATTATGCAGGGCCGATCGCAATCAAGGAATCAAAAGGACGAACCCCACGGATCGGGAAGGCGTGTTTCTCTATTTTTGTATGCCTAACTACTAAGGCGCTCCACATTGAGGTTGTTAGCGACCTAACGACAAATGCTGTCATCGCTACATTTCAACGATTTATTGCCCGCAGATCAAAGCCTACAGACCTTTATTCGGACAACGGAACCACATTTCATGGCAGCAAGCAAACTTTGGATGACATGAGACGTTTGGCCATCGAACAAGCCAAAGATGAGGAATTAGCTGGATTTTTCGCCAACGAAGGGACGCCTGCTCAGTTTCTGACTGGTGCCCCTTATACCGCACTGCCTGAACCGTGCCGTCTGGACATGCCGATTAACCGATTGGAGAGGTGGAATCAACTTCAAGCCATGGTCCAAGGGTTTTGGAAACGGTGGCATATGGAGTACCTGACATCGCTCCACGAGCGCACTAAATGCCATCTGGAAGCCGAGAATTTGAAGGTCGACACCCTGGTGGTACCCAAGGAGCCAAATCTATCACTCTCTAAATGGATACTTAGTCACATTTTTGCTCTCGATGCAACCACGCGCATAGCGGTCGAATCAATCAAATTCGAATGTCTTAAACTAACCAATAAATTAACAAAACAGTAACACTAGCGGTTTCATTCATAAACACATGTTTATTTTCTTGTTGTCGTTTTGTTTACATTAGCAATTATCAATAGTATTGCATATTTTTACCATAACAAACGGGTAGCAACGAGCTTTCAGGTACCTCGTAAAAACAAGCTTTCATTCGGATCGTAACATTAAAAAAGAATATCATTTACAGTTCACTCACATGCCTGCAATTCCCACGCCGAAAGATCTTTCGCTAAGAGCTGCAAGATGAATTTTTTGGTTTCTGAAAGAAAAAGCTGAGAACTGATAGGGAAGAGCTGAGTCTTTGTCCCTGCAATATGATAACACCTGCACTATTTCCGTTTCACCGATTTTGTATTGATTATTATGATTCACACTAGTCGCTCATACATTATTTCACTCTGCTGCCTACGTAAATTTCTAACTTGTACATTTTAAGAGAGGGCATCCTTAATACATTTAAATTTGTGTAATACGAATAAATTGACATTTTTCACTATTTATATCCACAGTAGTCATAGCTAATTTCACAAACAATCCGCCAATTGGGTTAAGACTGTGTTTCTTGTTCTTAAGTTTTACATCACACTACATGTTTATCTCAGTGTATAAACGTATTAATGATTAAAATTAAGTGAACGGTGAGATTTCTAACAGCACTTAAAACCATTTAAGCTCACTAACTAGCAAAGGTTATTTACCGAGCGTGGTGGAAGTTAGACTAAGAGAAAATGTACTCATAAAAACTCCATGTGGCGAGCGAAAATAATATAATTCTGATTTCCTTGGATAATTTTGATCTTGTTGGGGTTATTCGGGTCACTTAAGTTGGCTATAAATTTCCACTTGTTGTATTAGTTTTTATCTCCATTTCTAGTTTATAAGGTTATTAATTAACGATGCTTTAGTAAAGTATTTTTATACTCTTGCAAGGTACTAAGGTACTAATTTTGTCTAGAATTTTGCAACGCAGTAGAGGAAGCATCTCCGACCCCATTAAGTACATATATTCTTGATCAGCATCACCAGTCGAGTCGATCTAGTTATGTCCGTCTGTTCATCTGTCTGTCTGTCCGTCTGTCCGTTGCTACGCAATCCAGTCTCTCCGAATGAAACTTTGCAGATAATCTTCTTTCTATTGCAGCTAGTATATATATCGGAACGGCCGGAATCGGACCACTATATCTTATAGCTGTCATAGGAAAGAAATGGCCGAAATGTCATTTTATGGTTTTATCCTTAAATTGAGTACGTCTGTACTCAAGTTTGAAAGAAAGGGGTGAGAGGGGAAGAGCGGCAAAGTCCCTCTCTTCGCCCGTTTTGCGTCGGTGTTGCTCCGTCTCGCTTTGCTCTCCCGCTTTGTCTATTTATAGCTCGGAGACAGCGCTGCCAGGTTTTCCCAAGCGAAAGGGGCTAAAAATTTTCTGAAAATAGCCAGAAAAATGGCTAAAAATGGCCATAAAATTGCTAAATCAATAAAATGTCGTTAATAACAGATATTTCCATGTATTCAAAAAAACAATCTAATAATACTTATATTTAAACTTACTTAAAGCCATGGAAAAAATAATAGAAACGACCAACATGTTTGGAGCTTAATTACGTATTTTTCGTGAAACTTATACATAGGAACGGTACTACATAATATTTGTTATTCAAAATACAGTATTAAGGTTTTGATTTTTTAAAAATATCTGGTAAGATAACGATGCTACAGCCGATTTGTCCAGATACCAGGTGTTTGACTACATTTTTGCCCAAATAGTACCATATATGTATGAAAACCTTTAAAAATATTATTAATTTATATAGTTTAGGACATAACAAGTAGCGTATCATACAATTAAATTATATATATCCCTTAAAAATTTTGTATTATTATCTGATTGACGGCTGCTTATAACTTGAGTGTTATAGAAAAAATTATAGATTATTTAAAAAAAAATAAAAACTATTGGATAGAATGTTGCAAATAAAAAAAAATTGTTTGTTTGAAATCATGCTGAAAATTGTATCATTTTATTATAGTAAAGGACATAATTGTGGCTGAATTTTTCTTGTCTGCGTATTGTATTTTCGGTATCCTTAACAGGCCACTTTAACAAAGGACACCACAAAAAGTGTAAAGAGTGACCAAACGATCTCAAATAGTTCACATACGCGAACCACTCAGTTAAATACCAGTTCCGCTGTTTTTGTGAACCCTTCTTAATCGGAATTAGCTCAATCATTGCAAAAATGTGTAAAAAAGAAAAGTATATTACAGAATACTTAAAAAATGGCTAAAAATGGCTAAGAAAAAAAATATAATGGCCATATTTTTGGCTAATAGCAAAATTAAAAAAAAAGTGACAAATAATTTTAAAAGTGGCCAGAAATAGCCACTAAATGGCTAACCTGGCAGCACTGGAGCGAAACCATCGATATTATCGATAGTGCCATCGATAGTTTTACAGCTATATTATGTATATGCGTTTGCTACCTTTACTTTGCGCTGACAAACCTTAATAAAATTATTAATATGTTTTAAATAAAGTAAGTCATCAATTGGATATATACCATTAAACCAATGTAAGTTTATCTACACAACCCTGTGCATTTAAAATTAACTAGCACAAATCTTTATAACATTTTCAGACCTGTTTTTCAATTTGAGTAACACAGAAATTGTTTATTTTCAGACGTATTGTATGTATGTAAAATGTGCATAATCAGGTGTAACAGAAATCTATGACGCTCTTGGGAAAAGGCTGGATAAAACCCCCAAACAAAAAATTCATAGGTGAGACAGAAATAAAGCGCTATCATTTTTCGGACAAATGTTTGACAATGTTTAGGGTTTCTACAAATAATAAATAAAAATATTTATTTTTTCCAAGTCAATTTAATTTGCGTATTATATTTTATAGCGAAATTTCTTAATAAATACTGGTGTACGAATATAAAACATAAAATAACGGAAGAAAATTATTTTGTTGTACTCTGTATAAATGCTTAGTTGAAAATTAAGCTACAGGATAGGTATCAGCCAAAGCTGCCAGGGCTTTCGACAAGGAAGAAACATTTTTTTATACTTCTCTAATTACTCTTAAAATTTGTATTTTTAGTTTGAGAAAGCTCCGAGACGATTTATATAATGCTTAATTTAAAATTGTAGTATCCAGAAGCCGGAAAGCTACAGTAGAATGTGACCGAATGTGAGATACCCGGTACCCAAAGCATTGTTGGTGAATTTAAATAGCACACGAACAGGAAAAAACGAAAATAAAGACAAATGTTACTAGGAACATGTTGAGCAAAACCCAAAAAGATGGGCAAATGTTGCTAGGGAGATGTTGATCAACACTCATTTGTGTTGTCAACACAGAAGAAGAAGAATCATACACAAAAACTTTCTTGTTTAATAACTTCCATGTTTATCATCCGATGTTACTCAAATTTATGTTTAAAATTTGGACCACTTCCGCCCCCAGCATTTTCGGTTAAAAGTAAATAAATACAATAAATAAAAGGGTTTGTGCGGACGTTTTCTGAAAATTTGAGTAAAATCGGACAATAAACAAGAAGTTATTAAACAATCATATTTCTGTGTATGATTTTTCTTCCTCTGTGTTTACAGCTCTTATGCGTGTTACTCAACATGTCCCTAGTAGCAATTGGCTTTTTGAGGTTTTGCCCAACATTTTCCTAGAACCCTTTTTCTTTTTTGGGTTTTGCTCAACATGTTTCTAGCAAAATTTGTCCTTATTTGTCAACTTTTTGTTTTTTCCACGTTCACAATTAATTTCACCCACAATGCTTTGGGTTCCGGGTATCTCACAGTCGGTCAGACTCGACAGTACATTTCCTACTTGTTTTTGTGTTTGAATTTGGGTGGAAGAGACTTCTGTGACACCCCCTCATATTAATTATAACATTACTAAACAATAATCCTCTTTTCCAGATTACAAATGGCATTAACATTGGATAGTTACTTTTCACATCTTAATTCCCTTTCTCAAAAGATTGCCCGAGATGTTAATAGAGTAAAGGCAAATTATGATCGAGAATATTGGCATTCGCTAACCTTGAATGAGCAAGAAGAGATTTTAAACAATCATTTTATCAAACCTGATATATATAATAAGTACCGTGGCAAATCGAAAGCAGAAAAGTCTATTCAGAGCTTGGTAAAAACTGACATGGTGTATTCTTATAACGGTCAAGATTTGCATACTTATATTTATCAAAATGTCGGTTTGAAAATATTACATGATGAAAATAATGCTGGGAATGGCAGGGATGAACATTCATATCCATTTAGTTATCGTACCAAATCTCAAATTAATATTCCATCCATAGAATCTATGGGAGCGGCAAAACCATTAATTGATGTTTTACATTCTGTAAAATCGTCTGAATCGGAAGCTCCTTCGAATAATACAAATAAGGTTTCTATTACAAGTATTACTAAAGCTCCTCATTATAAAAGTGATGTAAGTCATAGTAAGAATAGTGTTGGACATCACTATAATGAACAAAAAACGACTGAAACATCTCAATTACTATTTAAACGTCATGGATCAAAAAATAGCATTTCAACAGATTTCTCTGATAACGATAACGAATTCAAAGACGATATCGGTCAAGAGGAGAACGTCAAGCTTCTATCTCCCGATTTGCAAATACCAAAAGGTTTTGACTTTCTTAGTAATTGGTAAAACTTATTTTATGTAAATTTAAAATAGTTGTAGTATTATGTCACTTTAAATAAATTAAAAACTAAAAAACATTACGGTACATGTGTATTTCCTCGCATATATTTATAAAATTAATTAATAAGAAAGTGTGCGTTAAGCTTACGCACGACAAAAGTAAAATTTTCTCTCTTGTTTTCTTAATTTTATTTTCTTTAAGATAAGCTTGTAGATTATTTATTAAATAATTTAACGACATATTATAGATTTCCTTTTAAATATGAATCAATTTCAAACTATGTACAGCTCTACAAATTTTCAATTTATTAACAATTATCCAATACTAGTAACTAATAATTTATTTATTTACTATATCTCAATATTACGTAAACAACATTATAACAATCATGTTATGAAAATGAAGCAGGTGCGTCAGATCGCACAAGGTTTTGACGCTCTCTGTTTCTATAACAATGTTTATGAACTCTATCCACTTTTAATGTAACACACGAATTCATATGTTGAAAGTAACACAAATGTCAAACGTGTAAAATTTAGATAAGTCAGCTTATTGAGATGATACAAAAGTTGATTTATGTTTGTCCTTCAAGCATCAGATGCCACGCGGCTTCACTCCAAAGTGATCTCTGCAATTCCACTTACATTTTTAGTAGCGCCACACCATTTCATATATTGGGCTGAATTCATAGTCAACTTTCGTTCCCAAATGTAGTTATTAACACATTTTTCTTTTTCCAAATTTTTTTATTTGAGCTCCGTTATGCTGCGGGCGCCCCCGGAAGTGGGTGCGCTTCAGTCCAGAAAGAGCGCCAAATCAACCAGACGCACTTTCGCCAGCCTACCCAGATCGTCGTAGAAGGGTCTACCGAGGAATTTGGAATCGGGGCAGTCACAGAGGAGGTGTTGGACGCTCTCTATTTCTTCACAATTTCCGCAGCTGCGACAGAAGGCTTGGTGGGACCCACCGTACCGTTGTACCATGCGGCCAATGTAGCAGTGTCCCGTTCATATTCCTATCAGTATCATTTTTATACGAACCCACATCGAAAATTTCTATAACATGTGGCGTTAGCAGGAATTTAGTGCTATTATGTTTGTCGCGTTGGGGAATTTTGTCAAGTCTTGGTGAATCTATAAATAGATTTTTGCCGATTGGCTGAAGTGGTAAGACGTTTGCCTGTCATGCATTAGGTTGAGAGTTCGAGCCCTGGGTAAGGCAAATTTTTCAGTATATGTTTTCTTGTGATTATTTGTCATTCAGATCGCTTATGTATATAATATATAATATAATATAACATTATGTTGATAAATGAATAAATTTTTTTACGATTTTTAGATATATGGGCGAAAAGCTGGTTTTTATACAAAAAAATATGGAATTTATACTACCATTGTATAGAGTTTATACGAAATAGTTTTCAATTTATACGCAATAGAATTTATACGATTTGTTATACTGCGTAGTATAACACTTATATGAACTTGTATTAAAAATATACTAAAGGAACATACTAGAAAGTTTATCTTTTATACTCTAAGGTATAAAATTTATAACGTCGAAAGTATAAAATCAATAAGCATCTTATTAAGTAATTTGTTTTACTCGAAAGTATAGAATTCATGTACCAGTCGTATAGATTCTATAACGATTTTTTTTGACGTGACAACGTCTTAAATTAGGTTGCGGCTGGGAGTCACTTATGAAAAAGTGTAACGCTCGGTAACGTTACGATGAGTCACCGAACGAGAGAGAGGCCCGCCGAATGCCTTGCGTCTCTCTCCCACTCAACTATGATCGGTCTGCCGCGCGCGCAGCACTAGAGAATTAGGCGCATTGAATCGGCGCATGCTTGTGTCTCTGTCTTTGTCTTTCTCGAACGTTCTTGGCGTTGGAAAAACAAGAAAGCGTCATAATACAAGTTCACACGTGTGGTTAAAGTATCGTCAGCTGTGTCTGTAGTGAAAATGTGGAGTGCTTAGATTCGTCATTTACAACAACTACAACAATAAAGGTATATAATTGTACACTGATATTTCATTATCGTAAACTATGATTGATTGATTAATTGTTAGATTGACACAAAAGTTGAGAAACTGAGTTTATAGGTTATGTCATACTATTGATAAATGTTGATAGTGTTAAGTAAATTATTAGTTTAAAATTAATTAATTAATTAATTATTATTTAACAAATTTTCATTAATTTCAAATTTATTTAGCAAAAATTTGAACCTTCGATCTGAATAAATGTTTTGATTTTCGAATTGATTCTTTAAAATTACAAATATTAAGAAAAAGTGGCAGATATAAGAAAACTTGATTTAAACTGTGTTGAGCAAGAATTTTAACATCTAATTTAAGTAAATGTTTCAATTTTCAACTTCATCATTTACAATTACAAATTTTAATTAATTTCAAATTTATTGACGTGATAACGTCTTATAAATCGATAAAGCAGGCTGCATGCACTCTCGAAAAAGCATGACTCATGTATCGTTACCTCTGCCGCGACACAGGCAGAGCAAACGTGACGTGAGCAGCAGCAGCAGAGAAGAGAGAGAATGAGAGAGAGTGGTTAAAATTTAATGCTTTGCACTCTTCTGGCAACCGCAAGGGCAAAGCGGTGCATCTCCGTCTCGCTCTGCTCTCCCGCTTTGTCTATTTATAGCTCGAGCACTGACGCAGGCGAATGTGTGTATTTCAGTCTTTGACGTCGCCCTGTTGTTTGCATGCGTGGTGAAGAGGTTAGAGTGTTCGAGTCTTAATCTCACGATCGCGGGTTCGAATACCAGCCGCAGCAACGTCTTAAGTAAATGCTACCATTCCATCAGTATTTTCTTAAGACGTTGTCACGTTCAACGTCAGTAAACCGACTTTACAAACAACCAATTTTTTTTTTTGTGTAGCAGAAAGATAAGCAAACCAAACCCAAATAATGCATTTAATAATTTTATTGTGAGGATCCCGCACCGCTGCAGTCGTACGCCAAAAACAACAAACTTGAACGGCAACTGGTGATTGCTGCGATCTGCATTCTGATTTGTGTGCCCTATATATAATATCAGTGAAGGGTTTATAAATACATTTAATGCATATGCAAACGGTAAAGTAAAGCAACGTGAAGACGACACCATCGTCGAAACCTCAGTGGCGACTCAACTCTCAGAGTTTAATTTTTTAAAATATTTTTTTTTTTCTAATTTTTGGTTTTGCATACTACTTTACTTTCATTCCAGGGTAAGCTACCTACTACCCTACACCATATAGACTACTAGCGCGCAGCTCGATATCTTGCATGTGTACTATGTGGGTTAAGATTAATGTTTTTAGTTTGGGACGGCTATCTACAGATGAGGTAATTTTGTATAAATCATTATAATTTGCACATAGTGCTCTAAAGGGTACATGCATTTCATACGATGTTCTGCAGTGGTGCAAAACCAATGGCAAGTAGGATCCAGTGGTTCTTCATGGTAAGTGGAAATTCAACTGACCCAATAGATCGGTGCTTTCCACGTCACCACGGATCAGGTTATACATAAAGACAATGCCTAGCATCGTTCTATGGTTTGCTAAGAAAGGTAGGTTATTTAGGAGAAGTCTACTAGAGTAAGAGGGCAACCTAAGGTTTGTATCCCAAGATCCTTATTCTAAAATGGGACGAACTAACGAAATTTTGAAATTCTTCGTGACGTAGGGGTCATCGAATTCCTTTGACCACCGTTTAATAAACCCAAGAAAACCCCTGGCTTTGTTCGCAATGCACGAAATATGATTAAAAAACTCCAGTTTAGGATCTAGGCGGATACCCAAATCGTCAACTGTGATCCTTTCCAAAGAACAGCAGTTCAGCGAATAAGTCGCAAGCATGAGAGTGACACGTGAGAATGTCATCAGCTTGCATTTGGATCCATTTAGGTTTAATAAGTTTTCACTACACCATTTTTATACCCTTGCAGAGGGTATTATAATTTTGCCATGATATTTGCAACGCAGTGAAGGAGGCATCTCCGACCCCATAAAGTATATATATTCTTGATCAGCATCACCAGCCGAGTCGATCTAGCCATGTCCGTCTGTCTGTCTGTCCGTCTGTCTGTCGGTTTCTACGCGAACTAGTCTCTCAGTTTTTGAGCTATCGGGCTGAAATTTTCAGCTTAGTCTTATTTCTTTAGCACGCAGTATATATGTCGGAACGGCCGAAATCGGACTACTATATCCTATAGCTGCCATAGGAATGATGGCGAAATTAATGTAAAAAAAATTTTAGCTTCTCTGTTTTTCAACGAATTTCTATAAATTTCGAGATTTAGTTGTCTTTTATAGTTCTAGAATTACGGTTTTAATTTCATTAAGATCGGACAACTATATCATATAGCTGCCATAGAAGGGATCGGTCGATTTATATGAAAATGTAAAATTCTACATGTAAAATGTAAAATTTACAAAATTTACATAATTTGACATTTTTTTTTTACATGGATCGATATTTAATGATCCAATTGCAGACTGCAAGGGTATACAAACTTCGGTTTACCGAAGTTATCTTTTTTTCTCGTTGAAAGTTATTTAGATCTGTTTGTAAATCCGACTGGCTAGCGCCGTCCTTGTATTACACGCCACCTCAGAAGATCGACTGGAAAACCCATTAAGTCGAGTTTCCTAACAAGAACGGAATGGTTAACGGAGTGAAATGCTTTACTGAAATCAGTATAGATCACATCTGTCTGCAAATTTTGTGGAAAGTCTCTTATAATAAAAGAAGTGAGCACCAATAGGTTAGTTGTCGTTGATCTTCGTTTAATAAATCCATGTTGGCATGGAGAAATTACTGATCTATACAGGTGCTGCAAATAGGAAGTTATTACGTTTTGGATGGCTGACAAACTTTGAGATTTCTCTAAAGTTGTTAGCATTCACTTTTTTGTGGAGAGGAATGACGAATGATTCCTTCCAAATAAGGGGAAATTGTTAGTTTTCTAAGGATAAGGTAAACAATTTTAAAAGGGGACTGCACTGGGACTCGGCACAATATCTGAGCACACAGCCTGGTATTCCATCGGGACCTGGCGAATAAACCGGCTTGACACGTTGAAGATCCAAAAGAAGGGAGCTTTCGTTTAAGCTAGGACTGAAGATTAGGTTTGATTTGGGCATGCTATAAGAATAGGTTTGGTTTGAATCGGATGACGGAGAATAAGTAGTTTGAAAAAACTGAGCAAATAGATCGGCGATTGCCTGATCATTGTTTGCGGTCGTATTTTCAAATGAAAGCGAGAAAGGATGTGTAATAGGCTTACGTTTATTGTTGACAAAATTATAAAACTGTTTTGAGTCCGGCGCAAACTGAACCCTACAACGAGTCAAATAGTTTTTATAACACTGCGCGTTAACGGTAAACTTTGACCGAGTCGCTAAATAGCGAGAATGGACAGCTTTATAGCCGTTACGTTTAAATTTAGAATAAAGATTGGACTTAATGTTTTTGAGGCGAGTACTAAACCAGGGAGGCTTATTTAAGATTGACGGATAGTATAACGGAACACATTCGGTAAAAAAGGAGTTCATGGCGTTGTAAAAAATATCCATGGCACCCACCATGTCAGTGCACATGTAGAGATCGGACCAATCAAAGTCTTATATGGAATTATTAAGCCGTCGAAAATCCGCTTTTGCGAAAGCAGTGGACTTTCTCAGCTGGCTGATCAGACTTTTTCTCCATAGTAGTCCCAATATCGATAGTCACATCAAAAGTAGGATGGTATGGATCTTCAGGTTGCGTCAAGGGCGGAACCCTAAATAATCTGACTCTTGCCGGATCAGATACAAAGCAGAGATCGAGCAAGCGATCTAAGGAATTTCGTAAATGGTTGACTTGAGACAGCGAAATGTCAAACAAGGCATCAATAAAGTCGTGACGTTCTGTAGTCAAAAGGGTATTTGAGGATTCATTTGTAGCCTGTACGTTGTGAACACAGCTGGACAAACTTCGGAGTTTACGTAAACCTCTTGCTTTCTGATAAGAAAGAAGGAGAGAATTGGTTAGTTTTTTGAAGCGGACGACGTAGATGGCACAATGGTCCGGCCTGGGTAAACTAACCCCTTCAGGCCGTCTTTTATTTTTCTTAGCTTCGTACTCCTTAACAACAACATACTTAGGCCAGAAGGCAGCAGAGCATATTGTGTTAAAAAGTTCGTCAGGGACATTTATTTTGAAAGATGAAATATCCTTAGCATAAGAAAAATTGAATTTTTCACCTTAATTTGGATTCTTCGGCTTTAGTGCGACCTAGGATATAGGTACTAACATCCTCAGATGTTTGATTAGGGGAAAGCCGCAAAACAAATATCTGTTTCGTAGGTGGAATAGCTATTAGTGCTTTTGGTACTACATTTGTAGTACTGTTGTACTGTTGAGAACTCGTAGCGAGTGGTTGGGATCCGCCCAAATGCTGTGTGCCAACCGTGGTTTTTTTGCGCTTAGGGGACTCATTTAATAGCTTAAGGCCATTTAACTGGGATTCCAGGGCCAGGAGCACCTTATTAGTTTTTCGAAAACTAAAAAGAAGCTCCTTAAAACCATTTATGGTTTGCCGCATAAATGACATCATTTCCTTTTCAACCTCGCGACAAGTTTCACAGCAGTAGCGCAATCCACTGTTTTTAATAATATTGTCAGCCATGCGGCCTGTGCAATCAACGCAATAGGGAGCTAAAGCCGTCAAGCAGTAATATCGGCGTAACGGATAAAGCATAAAGAGGAATGCAAAAATGCAGATAAGCGATCGCTGCACAAAACTACTTTGCAATTAATATAGCTATTAATACACAAAAACAGCTGCATGCACACGCGAAATGAAACGGTTAATTATTATTGACACAAAATAGAAGTTTTAAATAAACCCCGGTGGTTTATAGCAAAGATTTTACACAAATACGAGGCGCAAAACAAAAACACGACCGTTCACTTTGAAAGAGAAACGATTTATTCTTGTTTAATATTGAAGTAGAAAGGCCAGAGCTCTTTTTAAGCTGAAAAGAGTCGATTTAAGCAGTGCATGATACTTTTACCGCGATTTTCTCAAAATTGGTGGGTGATGGAAACTTTTCAGTTTCGGACTTGGAAGAATGTTCAAACAAGTTTATATATAAATATGTATTTATCTTTAACAAATCAGTGCAGCTGTGCACTGTCTAGCACAAGCGCGAATATCTTTGGCTATAACGGCCACTTGGACCTAGCACTAGTGAACTGTATTTAACACTTAAGTTTTAATACGAACTACCTAAACTAGGACTTATAAAAAAGAAACTACCTTGAAATATTAACTCAGCAAATGAAGACGTCTTTTTATTCAGTTTCTTGCAGTCTGAGTGCCAAGTTTGTGTGGTTTTGCAGGATCAGTATGAGTTCAAATCAGGCTCAATCCGAACTTTTTTATTTTTATTTTTTTAATTTAACTTGCAATATCATGTTTCCTCCTTTTTATTCATTTAATACATTCCATTTCAGTTTTGCCAATGTTTCGTAATTCATATAAATTTAACAGCATGCATTTTGTTTCTTATCTTCCTTTCTTAATTACACTCTTCTTGTTATGCAGTATTGACGCTATTATATTCATAACCATGGTCGAAGCATACTTAGTATAACAATTATACTTATATAATGTTGGGTATGGCCAAGTGAGTGGCCGTTGAAGTTCAGTCCCAAAAAAAAACCAAAATATATTTTTTCCATTTTAATGTACACTCGATCTGCGTGCAACAGATAGGAGTGTTGTAATTTTGAAATCGGTTTTACAAACTGGAAGTGATAGGCCGAAAGTTACGTGACGGCATTACAGGTATGATAACTGCATTTTTCCAAGCAGGTGGCACGAATCGATGTACCCAGTGATTAGTTTATAAAGAAATATTACTCCGAGACAGGTCCAGCTGGAAATACAAATCAGTGAACCCCGCCTTGACTTTTTTTTTATTTTCTTTGGTCACCCTGGTTCCCGAACGAAACATATCACAAGTTCGCTCACGGAATTCCGTGAGCGGAAAACTTCGTATAAAAAAACGAAAATAGCAAAAAGAAGAAGATTCTGATTTTTCGTTTGGTCGGGTACTAAGATGCACGAAATTCCGTGAGCGAAACGTATAAAGAAGTTGCCAGATAATCAGCTGTGATTCCATAAGCGAAATAAATCAATTGTATTTATTTCGCGAGCAGCATGGAAGGGAAGGTTGAAGGTGGAAATCGCTGGTCGGTTGGAACGCTTCGACAGTAGAGGTGGAGAAACATCGATGTTCTAAAAATGTTTGGGAACATCGATTTATTGTGGGGAAACATCGATGTTTTTGTCACATCACACAAGTAAGGGAAGAAATTTAAACTTATTTTTAGAGAAATTTGTTTTTTCGTTTTTTCCTGAAAACATCGATGTTTTATCGATGGTTTTATGAAAAGATCGATAAACTTTAATGTTTTCCTTCATCGAGGTTTTGTTTTTAATCATCGGAAAATATTGATGTCAGCAAACATCGATGTTTCTTCACCTCTATTCGACAGCCTTGTGGATAATGAGGCCAATACAAAACAGAGCTGAATTTTGGCTATTTTCTTTATTTTCTTTGGTCACCCTGGTTCCCGAAGGAAATATATCACAATTTCGGTTTTAGAATTCCGTAAGCGATTTTCGTCAATAAGAGTAGTAGGCTTCAGTCCGAAATACCGATGGTAATCGATTCACAAGGGCTTTTTCGATAATTTTGTTTTTCGCAAAATAAAGCGTGGGAAAAAAAAATTTTTCGAGGTTTGTGTGTATGTCCTGCCAACCGAATAGAAGTGGTTTCGAAATAAACGCGTCAAAGTTTTAAGGCGCTTGAGATATGGTCATTTCCTGCAAAAGGTCTACCAGGCCCGAAAACAAAAATGTTCATTATCATTGTATTTCTGATTGTATTTAAAGCCTAGTACTAAGATGAACGAAAAAAATCCATAAACGGAAAACTTCATATAAAAAAAAAGAACGAAAAGAGCAAGAAGAAGAATTTTGTGGTATTTCGTTAGGTCGAGTACTAAGATGAACGGAATTCCGTGAGCGAACCGGGTAAAACGGTTGGCAAAAGACACTAATAAACAGCTGTGATTCCGTAAGCGAATTATATCAATTGCATATATTTCGTAAGCAGCATGCAGGGGAAGGGCAAGCCATATTATATGCAATTTAGTACATAAATTAACTTTTTTCTGTGTTTTTATTGACAGTTTTATTGCATATTTTTTTTATTGGCGGCGATGGCGGTAGCGCCACTATTATTTGCCTTCAACTCCATTACGGAACATTACATTAATAATACGCCCAATCAAGTTCGTTAAATTAATTTCTCTTTTTAAAGTTTATTTATAAAGTTTGTTTACAAAACACAGCTGGAAATACAAGTCAGTGTGACCGATCTTGACCGATTCTGACCATTTTCTTTGTTTTCTTCGGTCACACTGGTTCCCGAACGAAATATATCGCAATTTCGCTCACGAAATTCCGTAAGCGGTTTTCGTTGATCTTAGTACTAGGCTTAAATATATAAAAAAAACTTCAATTCCAAATCTAAAATATCATAATGCAATGTTTACATAGCATATCTTAGTATTTTCATGTAAGGATCGCACAAAAAACAAAAAAAAAAATAAATAAAATTTAGTGTTTTTAAGATCATTTTTATTGTCGGCTCACGCAGCCGCAGCAGCTAAATAACTTCTTCGAGCTCTTATCTAAACATATGTGCATATATCTCTTTAAGCATCTCTTTAGCTTTCGCTCACTCGTCTTCGGAAAATGTTGACATTTATAGCCTCTTCCCACACACTCCATCCATGTGAAACAGTTGGGATTTTTAACAGATGTGAAACACCGATTCCCACGGAGCACCATCCGATAACAGCTGATCTGTCAGCTGTGGCTCATCAAAACATGAACAAAGTTTGTTAAATTGGATTCTGCTAAACTAAAATGGGTAGTTTACCGATTATTTTAGCTGTTGTACAACAGCAAAGCCTTTTGTTGGCGCAAATACAAATAACTTAGATGATGATCAATTGGAGATTCTGTAATGCTATTTCTCTACAAAAGAGCAAATGCTACAAAGTGTGTGGAAATAAGATAAATAAATAAAATTAGATCAGAAATTGCCCAATACTGTCTCAATAGTAACAAATAAAGGTGTTAAAATATAATTATGTTTGCTTTTCATTTATTTATGCCATTCATCTACTTATCTTATTAATAAGCCTATTTAACTTAAATTTAACATACTTTTTTATCCTTCCGATTGGAACTTTTCCTGGCTTTCTGCCATTTTAAGGAGTATCTCTGTCTGGGGTTTTTGCTGCTCCAGCCTTTCTCGAGCAATCTCCACCAGCTCGCTCTTGTGGTCCGGCTTTGCGCGCTTTGCAGTGGGCCCAGCGTTTCGCGATGCCGCCACAAAGATGGCACGTTTTAAATACCTTTTGCTTCGGCGCCCTCCATATTTCAATTGTTCCTTTTCTTTAATGTTTACGTTTTCGTAGTTAATAATCAAATTTTTACTGGCAAGAGGAAGAATTCAGAGTTACACCGAAAACCATCGCTTAATAAAACAAACTAAAAAATTTTCGGACCGGCAAAACTTTATGGGTTATCCGTTCAGCGTATGGTAGATGGTGGATGGATCTCTGTGGTAAGAAGCTATTAGACATATTTTTATTTAGATGTCCTCCTTAAGATTGCATTCAATATCTTTGAAAACAACATCAGCTAATTTGACCCGATCGTTTCTATGGTAGCTATGAGATATACTTATTCGATTTGGATGAAATTTAAAATGTATGGCTACAAATAAATAAAAGGATTATTTTATTCCGATATTAATATCTGTTCCTGTTGCGCCCCGGTGTAAGCCAGGCTTATTTAGGATATACTGAAATACTAGAGTAGTGGAAAAGCAGCATAACAGTATCGTCTGGTAAAACTGGTAAAAATACTAACCTGGCCACTCTGCAATATCACTGTTGCAAACCCTATTGAAATATGTATACATACTCGTTATTATAAAAAAAAACATTTCTTGGACATTTATTTATATGATATTGTGAAATGTTTGCTTATAATATTAAAAATAATTGAATATTGTAATGACCTGTAATAATTTCAAAATTAACAAAACTACCAATGTGCATCGGATAAACATACATCAAATGGATACATCTTTCTAATGCAATATATAACGGACTGATAATGTAATTGTTTAAAATGTGAATGAGTATCTTTGCTCAAAACTTAACTTAGAAAACTCGAAATTTGCGTGTTAAAAATGCTGCTTAAATATGTATTATGTGCGGACTTTATGATTTTATTTTATGGTTTGGGCATTGTCTACTTGCTCGATTGGCGACATCACTTCGTGCGATGCAAACAAATGGAGCCGCCGCCACCAACCCCTCCGTTCTCATCAAACGATATTGTGGCACAGTTTAATCTGCCTATGATGGCCCCAACTGCTTCTTCAAACTTGTTTGGAAACCGTACAAATAATGTCGAGAATTCAGCAGACTCTCAATCGAAAAATTATTTTACGCACCTTACTTACGATTTAATGAACAATGTATTATTTGCGGGTGCCACAAATAAAATATTAAAACTTAATGAAAATCTTCGTGTGCTTTCGGAGGCTGTTACGGGACCTTTAAATGATTCACCGCAGTGCCATGCTGGCGGGTGTAACGAGGATATTGAGACATCGCTGGTAAACAATTATAATAAAATACTGGTTGTGAGCTATGCTCATGATGGTATACTCATTTCATGTGGCAGCACTCGACAAGGTAATTTATATGTTATATTGATAGTAAACAAATAAAATTAAGTAAAGCTGCATGTTATTATTTTGCCTTTAGCTAAGCAATTTAATGTTTAAATGTTTAATTTTTTTCTGAAAGTACACCATCTGAAGAATGTATTTAATTTTTAGGTCATTTGGAGCAAAACTAACAAAGTTAAATTAGGTTAAATTAAATAGTGGTAATTCTATGTTCGAAAGCGCTCTCCTGAAAAGTGCCATTTTTAAAGTCGACCAGCCTACAAAAAAAAAAACTACTGAGGCGATCGCTTTGAAAATGCTTACATATATTCTAAGTCTAAGGCAGAAGGAAAAATCTCAGACTCTATCAAGTGTGTACATATGTACATATATTCCTGACCAGCGTCACCAGCCGAGTCGATTTAGCATTTTCCGTAGAGCTGGAAAAAACATCGGCGATGTATCAATACATCGATGTTTTCTTAAAATTGGAAACATCGAAGTTTTCAAACATCGATGTTCAATATTTTCTCTTTTGTTTTTTGTTTTAAGTACTGAGTTTACTACTGTTAAAATTTAATTTTGAATTTTCAAAAAGAAAAAAGAAGCCTTGTTTTTTGTAAAACACATTTATAAAAAAATTTTTTTATATATACATATATACATTTATGGAATGGAGCCAAATAAATTTAAAAAAATTTTACTCTGAAAAACTTCGAAGTCTTCTTCTTCTGTGTTGACAGCGCCAATGCGTGTTGCTAAACATGTTCCTAGCAACATTTTTCTATTTTTGGTGTTGCTCAACATGTCTCTAGCAACATTTGTCTGCAATTGTCAACATTTTCTTTTTACCATGCTTTGGGTACCGGTGCCATAAATTGGAAATTTAAAAAAAAATAATAAACGACGGCACTGGAAAAATACGGAAATAATTTAAAGAGAAATTTTTTATTTTTATACACTTGTCTAGTATTTTATTTTTGTCCAGAAGTTTGCAACGCAGTGAAGGAAGTATCTCCGACCCAATAAAGTATATATGTACATATATTCTTGATCAGTATCACCAGCCGGGTTAATTTAGCCATGTCCGTCTGTCCGTATTGGCAAACAGATCTCAGAGACTATAAGAGCTAGAGCCACCAAATTTGGTCTAATCCGTTGCACGCAGATCGTTTGTTTTAAAATTTGGCCACGCCCACTTCCGCCTCCAAAAATCATAAAAAACGTTATATAAGCTATAGTCGTAATATTCGATATAAAGTAAATACATAAACTAAATAAATAGGATTGTGCGGTCGTTTTCTGAAAGTGTGGGAATTTGAAGACAGGGTCTACCAGACACCTAATGCAAAACTGAATGTTGCCGACCGGGTCGATCCCAAAAACACAAGTCAAATACCTCGGCATAGTATTGGACAGCAGGCTAGCTAAGCATCTTCTTGGATGCCTATAGCGCTATGGTGGTCTTTTTCACCCTCTCCATTACATTGGGCTTCCATGGTTTAGCTAGCTTGATGTCCAGTACTATGCCGAGGTATTTTACTTGAATTTGAAGACAGGGTCTACCAGACACCTAATGCAAAACTGAATGTTGCCGACCGGGTCGATCCCAAAAACACAAGTCAAATACCTCGGCATAGTATTGGACAGCAGGCTAGCTAAGCATCTTCTTGGATGCCTATAGCGCTATGGTGGTCTTTTTCACCCTCTCCATTACATTGGGCTTCCATGGTTTAGCTAGCTTGATGTCCAGTACTATGCCGAGGTATTTTACTTGTGTTTTCGGGATCAGCCTGGTTGAGTTGACTTTCGGGGGGATCCATAGCGGTACCTTGTATCTCTTGGCAAACAGTATGAGGCCGTCTTGTCCGCGTTGATGAGTCCTACCTTCTCCGCCCACTCACATATCTCCCTGAGCGTTCATTCCATGATAGAGATGAGAGTCGATGGACAGACTCCCGTAATAATTATGCTTATGTCGTCGGCATAAGCGGTTATTTTTGGGACTTTCCTTTCGAATCTCTTGATTAGGTTGTCCACTAGACACCTGCATGGATACATTCAAATGAGCAAATGAATCATTCAATTCAAAAAAGTGTACACTATTTTACTGAACAGCTCCAAATAAATGTGAGTGAATGTTGTAATATTGTCTGTATTTGACAGATACTGCTCATACTCAGTATAGTACTGTACAGTATAAAATGATTACACCAAAATTGGTGTACAGTTAACTTAGTGTACAGTGTGCTTACTTCTAAATACGTAAACTTTTCAATTGATTTAACTTAACTTTTATTAAAATCGTTACAAAAAATATTAACTATTTAAATTATTAATATTGGAGCTTAAAAACATGATACTATTTACCATTTCTGGCGTATTGGCAGTTCTGCAGCGTTTTTCGGTAGTGAGGTTTTTAGCAACCGAAAAAGCCCTTTTGGAAGCTGCACTGTTAGCTTGGTGCATAGCTTCTTCGACTCATTGTCAACTGTTATATCAAGATGGCCGCGCTTAAGAGTATTGGCCTTGGCAAACTTGCAAATGTACTTGTTTGTGCACTTGTTGCAACTAAATCTGTTATCTCTAATCCATTTTTATCGACTATCTGCGAAAAGGACTCCCAAACCTTGCTTCGACCTTTTGATACATATGGCTTTAGTTCATTGGGTGCTATTTTGGCCTTAACATCAGCATCGTACTTCTTGAAGTCATTCAGCGAATTCATGGTACCGATTGGGTCTTGGGTATTACCCAACAATGATTTCTGGTTTTATTTAAGCTAAAATACATAATTTATAATTTGTTGTATCATTTAAAATTTATTGAAGTGAACTTATGTACATCGACTTGAATATTTGTAGCACTCATTTGTACAGTTGTATATTTTGTTTTATTTACTGTACACCTTGTTACGTTCGGAATAGAATTGATATTCATACCCGAAATATACAACTTTTACTGTCACTCACTTTCAGTGAGATCAGTACAAAAGCTGTACAGGTTTTTTTTGACATTTTGAATATATTGTACAGTATAGAATATAGAACAGTATTTTCCACCGCCATATTCCATAGGAGGGGCGACATAACTCCACCTTGTGGCGTGCCTCTGTGCGCTCCATTCAAAATGAATTCGGTGCCCTAATCGGATTGTACCCGCCTACAACTAAGAAGGTTCCTTATCCAGAGGTTCCTTATTGAGAGGTTGGTTCTAGGCGATCCATTATTGCTTTCGTCTTGACGTTGTTAAATGCTCCGGATATGTCCACGAACACACCGAGAGCATACTTCTAGTTATGTAGGGCTCTCTCGATTGTGGCTACTAACGAATGCCGTGCAGATCAGTTCAACTGATCTCCCTTTGGTGTAGGCATGCTGGTCGGTCTACATTAGTCTCACTACATCATTTCTGATGTGTAGGTCCAGCAGCTTTTCGAGTGGTTTTATTAAAAATGAGGAGGCTAAAAGGTCTGTAATCCTTGGGGCTCATGTAGCTGCATTTTCCTGCTTTTGGCAGGAAGACAATCCGAGAGCTCCTCCATTTGATAGGAAAATAGCCCTATGCAGAAAGCCATGGGGTGATCTCTTCTTTGGTCGCCTGTAGGATGGCTGGAAATATTCCGTCTAGTCCTGGTGCTTTTATACCCGCAAAGGAGTCTATAGTTTAGTGGATTTTTCTAGAGGATATTAGATCAGTTGGGGGGTTTTCTATCCCAGTTTCTAGGACCTGGTGCTCATTGGCGTCTCCGTTCATCCTGGAAAGTGTACTTGCATTAGTGCTGTTAGGGCTTCTTCGCTGCCCTTAGTCCACTGTCCGTCGTCACGTTTAAGCTGACTCTGTACGGTAGGTTGCATTGCTACCAACTTTCGGAGTCTAGCCGTTTCTGGGACCGTCTCGATATAATTTAAGCGATAAGAAGTTTCTCCACGAGTTTCTTTACGCCCTGACAACCCTTCTCTGAGTAGGGTTTTGTTTTCTTCGTTGATGGTATCATCCTTCGCCTGCTTGGCGATTCTAAAAAATTCCCTGAGGTTATTTCTTTGGTTCGATAGGTCCTTGTTCCACCAGGGTGGCTTGGTCCTCTTTTTAGTTCTCGATACTGGGCATGATGCATGGCATGCATCCAGTAATTCCTTGGAAAGGGTCTCTAGGGACGTTTCTATGTATTCCGCGGATTTTACTACGTGTGGCGAGCCTTGTCTGGATTGCCTTTTTAAATTTTTCCCAGTTTGTATTCCGGGGCTTCTGTAGACTACCAGCTTTGGCGAATGTTCGAACTCGTTTGCGAATTGGATGTACTTGTGGTCTGAGAAAGATGGTCTTTTGAGGACTCCATCCCGATAGCATAGTACTTTGTCCTGTGAAAACTGTTATGTCTAGCACATTTAATGAAGTGGTGCCGACGTATGTATGCTTCTCCCCCACATTTGGTACAGATAAGTTGGTTGAAAGTATAAATTCTAAGAGGAACTAACCTCTGTCGTTGATCGGGGCTCCCCCACACGCTATGATGTGCGTCGGCCTCTGCATCCACGAGCAGTTGCTGATCTTTCGGGCCGGGTTCAACAAGGCTCCTGAGTTCCTTCGGTGGAGTTGGCCTGTCGTGTGCCATGTAGCAGGAAGCTACCAGAAGGCGCTTCTCCCCGCTCTCTAGCATCACCACAGTCAGGTCATCAGAGCTGTAATGAGACATAAGGTTAGCGTGGATACCCTTCCGCACGAGTACGGCGGTTCTATTTCTGCTTACCGATGGTGCGTAGAACAGATTGTAGTTGGAGGACCTTAGTCCGGCCACAGAGTTGCCAGAGGCAATCCATGGCTCCTGGACCAAAGCTGTGTCGACGTACCCTCGCTCCATGACAATCAGGAGTTCCGTCGATGCGACCTTGCTTTTATGGAGGCTGAGATGCAGCACCCTCAAGGCCATGGGTACTCTGCTCACCTCCTGACGGGCTGACTACTACGGTCAGGTCACCGTCCTCCTCCTCCTCCGAACCTTCCAGCGTCAGATCCTGGGATCCAGATCCTGACTCCAGACCTAGGTCCTTCTCCACCTCGCCCGCCTGCAGGGTATGCGCATTTTTGTCCTCGGGGTGGCGCCTTTTCAGCAGTAGGTACACGCTACCCACGCCCCACGCCATCTTCCCGCCTCTTTGTTAATTTGAAGGACCACACATTGGCCCGCATGGTTGGGCAGTGGAGGAGCCTCCAGTCAGCGGTTGGGATATCGAGGTTTTGTCACTGTAGTAGCTTCTGCGCACGGTCCCCTTGGATTGCGATGGGAAAGAGTAGCTTCGCCTTCGGTATGGATGGGATTAACTCCCTGTCCACCACCTCTAGCTTGGCCCCCTCCCACAAAGCTTTCAATTGGCCGACCGTTTGGGTCTCCCTCCATCCGTGTAAACAGCGATTCCACGAGTTGCGCATGCTATTTCATCCACCGCGCCTCGGTCATCTTGCCATTTTCGGCGCTCCGGTCAATGAGTGCCACGATCAAATTTCGTTTGGTCACTTCAGTGACCTTCTTGGTTGGCTTCGTTTTGATAGGTGGAGGGCCTGCGTCCTTAAGCCCGCGTTGCCGCTTGCTCACCGCAGCGTCCTTAGCGGCGCTCTATGCGGAGCGTTGCCTTTTGTTGGCAAGTAAAGGCCATTTGCGGGAGTTTTGCGAAGTGCAGCCGGCATTCCTCAATCCTTTGCTTTCCCCAGGCCAGCTTTTCCTTCTCCTCACTGGAGAGGTTGGGCTTGTCCTGGAGCCGGCTCTGGATTTTGAGGTCAGCCTTGTACTGCGCCTTCGCCTTCATCCCCTCGCTTAAGCGCTTCGGCCCGTCCCTGCGCAGGGAGCTGGTGCCTGGCTTTGGCGAGCGGAGATGTCTCCTCATCTTCGGGCGTAAGCTGTACGCTCTCCAGGTTGCAACTGGTATGACCTGCTCCCGCCATACCAGAGGGACGACCGCTGGCGACACGCAGAGAGGATTGCTCCTCCGCGTGCCCGCCGATGGTAGCAGTCACGCCTTCCACCGACGTTTGGGCTGACATCCCAGCCCCAGTTTTCTTCTTCGTACCGTTCATACTAGTTAATTTTCCGGGGAACCACCCACGGGAAGGCAACACCTGTGCTCAAGTGAGAAAAAATTTTTGGTTTCTAAAATAATAAATATAAAGCATGAATCAAATGGATTTCAGTTTGCCAAAAAGCACCTGAATTGGCTTGAAGAAAAATAAAAGCAAAATCGTCATATGTACGACGAATCCAAAATTTGAACCCTTATAGTTTCACCTCCAAGACATGGTAGAACGAGTATCATAGTTTGGGCATGCTTCTCCTATTACGAAGTTGGTCCAATAAATGGGATAAGAGGTAGTATGGATCACCACATATCCTGCAAACTTATCCAAGACCAAATGTTATTATTATTAGTCTTCCAACAGAATAATAACCCAAAACGTACCAGCGAAAAGGCTCGAAAATGGTGCAAAAGCAGATCTCTTCATATAATGGATTGGCCTGCCCAGTTCCCAGACTTACACCCGATAGAAAATCTTTTGTCTGATGTCAAATAATATTTTTCCAATGAAAACCCAAAGAATAACAAGAATAACTATTTTTTTTCTGTGGACGGACGTCCACATGGCAAGGCGCATATACGCGATATACCAATGAAAAGGTATTGTTTGGAAAAGGTAGTGCATTCTTGGACTTTTGAAAAATCAAGTTTTTCAGGAGAAATGGGGGTGAAAGTAAAAAAGAAATCTTTTAACCGGAGCTTTTTTTGTAGGTTAAATTATCACGCCACACTCGTAGCTCTTGTTTTCGTGTTTGATTAATAGAAACTGCGGGTGGGAAAGAGCCACTTTGGGGCATTTAAGTGTGATTATATGGTGTTAAAGCAATCGTCCATGTCTGTCTAGGCCGAGTATTCATAGGTCCGCAGGGTGTCGTCTGAGCAAACGCCGTCGGAGCTGTTGGGGTATGGTATGCCATAATTCCCAATTTTTCTACCGATTCAAGCGTCTAACGACACCGCAATCATCTCGATCCGACACTCCGTTCAAAAGATATTCACTAAACAAAATTAAGTCGGCCTTTTCCAAATGAAAACTTTTTGTTCTGTGTCTGTTTATTTGTCTAATTTTTTTGTTCTAGGTTCCCCCCGAGACCTTTTTTATACCCTTGGAGGGTATTGTAATTGTGTCCATAAAGTATAAATATTCTTGATCTGCATCATCAGCCAAGTCGATCTAGCCATGTCCGTCCGTCTGACCGTTGCTACGCAAACTAGTCTCTCAGTTTTTATAATATCTGAATAAAACTTTGCGGATAGTCTTCTTCCTATTGCAGTTACTGTATATGTCGGAACGGCTGGAATCGGACCACTATATCTTAAAGCTGCCATAGGAATGATCGGAAAATAAATGGAACAAAAATTATAGCTTTCCTATTTTTCAACGCATTTTTATAAATTTCAAGATAAAGCTTTTTTTACGGTTCTAGAATTGCGGTTTTAATTTCATTAAGATCGGACAACTATATCATATTGCTGCCATCAGCGTGACCGTTTATGGTATATTTTACAATGTAAAAAGCGCTCTAGCTGTCCATAAATGAACTATTTTGTTCAGAATTTTATTTAATTTCATCACTAGCATGGTGTCTAACTAAATAAAGTTAAATTTTTAACAAAATAATGCGTTTATGGCCAGCGAGAGCGTTTTGTTACATTGTAAAATATACCATAAACGGTCACGCTGGCTGCCATACAAACGATCGGTTAATTCATGATATAATTATAGAAGGTAGTCTCGTCGTGTGTTTAGCGTTCGGGTGTAGAGCCTTATCGAACACTTCGTGTTTGCTCGTTGACGTAAAAGGCTGTGTGTGTACAAATTTTAAAATCTTTTAGTAACCCTGAAGTGAAACAAAAAAATGTTGTTATGCTATTTTTGTCGCAAACACGTCCAAAGCGCAAATTTTATTAATGCCCCGAAATGTTTGGTAAAGAGAACGTTGTGGGAGCAAATTTTGGAGTGCAGCCTGCTTCACAGTGGAAGTCGACAACCAATAAGGGGACGACTTTCAAGAGAAGGCGACTAAACAATGATGCTGTTCCGGAAAGAAAAGCAGAGCCGGAACCAGCAGTTCCAAAATTAAGCTACGCCGAATCGAGCTCGCCAATTACAAAGAAAAAGCTCTAACTTATTATTATAATAGGCCAGTTTTAACCTCAAACACCATATAAGGGATAATACACATTTTCTATTGTCGTATACATTCGTTTCTCTCACACGAACTTTGACAGCCGAACTAGGGCCTTATTGTTCCGAACGAGGGCCTTATTTTTTCGGCGAGACTACCTTCTATAATTGTATCATGGGTTAATTAATATTATAATGTAAAATTCTACATGTCAAAAGTAAAATGTGTTATACAAATTTACAAACATCGATATTTTTTTAAGTTTACCAAAATGGATCGATTTTCAATGATCCAATTGCAGACTGCAAGGGTATACAAATTTCGGCTTACCGGTCGCGAATGTACGTTTTTTCCGTACGTTATTTACGTCACGTTTTCCCAAGAAAAACTTGTATATTTCCTAGAAAAACAACTAATTCTCTTCTTGATAGGTTTCAATGAGGAGATTCGGTAGAAAAAGTTCAAGCATATAGTATGTTTTGCATGCGTAATAATTAAATATAAAAATGCATTTAAAAGTAACCAAATTGTATTATGAAAATTTTGATTTGGATTTGAAGTTTCTTTAAAAATATGCTCACAAAAATACAATGATAACTAACATTTTAGTTTTCAGGCCTGTAAAATTAATAAAAAATTTGCTAATAATTTAACTAGTGAAGATGTTTTTGTTTGATTTAGTTTTCTTAAAAATAGTTGTGCTTTCAAAATTCTTATACTTACTTAAAAAATTTATAAATTATATTATTATTGACAACTTATTGACAACGAATTAATTTTGTGATATCATCACCTAACTTTTATAAAAAAACATCAAACAAGTATTAAAAAAAGCATTTTAAATAATAAAAAATATGTATTATGTGCTTTTATATATTTATATATATTTTTAATTATATCTGATACTTAATTAATTATAATTCAATCTACTTTTCAAACTTTTTACAGGATCTTGTGAAATTTATAGCCTTCCGAGATTCCCGGCAACCCCACAATTTATTGCCATTCCCTTGGCGGCTAATGACGAGAACGCCTCGACGTATGCCTTTGTGGGTCCCGCCCGATATTCCTGGAAAGAAGAAGATATATTATATGTCGGAACCACTTTCACCAATGTTGGGGATTATCGTCATGATGTCCCGGCTATTTCCTCACGCCGTCTCGATGACTTGAACTATGCGGAATTCTCAATACAACAATCAATTATCAATATCGATGTCAAGTATCGTGATCATTTTCTTGTCGATTATGTCTACGGGTTTAACTCTTCCGATTATGCTTACTTTATAATTGTACAAAAGAAATCACATTTAGCAGACGAAGCTGGTTATATAACACGCTTGGCACGCATTTGCATCACTGATCCCAATTATGATAGTTATACGGAAATAACACTACAATGCACTGCAACGGAAAATAATATCGATTATAATATATTACGCGATGCTAAAGTAACGCCGGCAAGTCATAAGTTAGCCCAGCAAATGGGTATCAAGAAAGATGATCACGTTTTGGTAACAGTATTTTCGCCGTCAAAAGAGATTAGTGATCAAACGGAGAACAAATCGGCGATGTGTATATATAGCATTAAAGATATTGAGGACATGTTTATCGAGAACATTCATTTATGCTTTAATGGAACGATAAAAGATCGCAATCTGGGCTATATCTCAGGGACAATTAATGACGGAAGATGCCCCATAGTGGGTTCCCTGGGCAATATTTATAATTTCTGTTCTGTAGGACTAAAGATCAGTGGAGTATCGCCTATAACAACGCATGCCCTATTTCATTTTGATAATGTATCGGTCACCTCGGTGACTGCCACTTCAACAACGGATCAACAACATTCTTTAGCCTTTCTTGGAACTGACGTTGGTGTTATAAAGAAAGTACTATTGTCTGGTCAAAACCCTGGGGAATACGAAGAAATTGTGGTAGATGCCGGGAGCCGTATATTGCCCAACACTATGATGTCACCCAAGAAGGATTTTCTATATGTTTTATCTATACGAAAGATTACTAAGCTAAAAATCGAACACTGTTCGGTATACACCAATTGTTCGAGTTGCTTGGAGTCCCGAGATCCATTTTGCGGTTGGTGTTCGTTGGAGAAACGTTGTACGGTGCGTTCGACATGCAAGCGTGACACTTCCGCTTCGAGGTGGTTATCCTTGGGAAGTGGCCAGCAATGCATTGACTTCGAATCGATAATACCCGAAAAAATACCTATTACTGAGTTGACAAACTTACATTTGATTATACGAACTTTACCGGAACCTTTTAATGCCAAGTATAGATGTGTTTTTGGTAATTCAACGCCCATTGATGCTGAGATCCTAGAAAATGGTGTGGGTCTTGGCTGTGCGACGCCACCCCTCGATCAAAGACCTATAATTCCTAGTAATACTGATCACGTTCTCGTACCTTTGTCCGTGAGAAGTTCGGAGACCAACAAGGACTTTGTCTCCAGATCTTTTGCTTTCTTTGATTGCTCACATCACGGAAATTGCCAAGAGTGCGTCCAAAGCTCTTGGGGTTGCAATTGGTGTATTTTTGACAATAAATGTGTTCACCACAAATCTCAACAATGTCGTAATATTGAAAATGCTATAAGTTCGGTAGGACAATGTCCACATCTAAAACAAAATCGTCAAGAGATACTATTACCTGTACGTGTACCAATGGAGATACGTCTTGAGGTAGAAAATTTACCGAAACCAAAGAGTGCACATGCTGGATTTTTATGCACTGTTCATATTGAAGCAGCTCAAATGTTACTTCCTGCCCATGTAGAGGCCAATCGGATTGTGGTTTGTGAGAAAACCCCTTATTTTTACGAAAGAAATACATATGAATACCAGGCAAAAGTTGTTGTTACATGGAATTTTCAGCATTATGTAGATACAGCTATGGTCACACTGTATAAGTGTGATGTTCTTGGCTCTCATCGCGATCACGCCGATTGCAGCTTGTGTGTGACGCGTGATACAAAATATCAATGCTCATGGTGTGGTAACGCTTGTGTTTATAATGAAACTTGCAGTGGAGAAAATAGATCCATTATGGGTTCAAATGTAATACCAAACGATTGCCCCTTACCACGAATCGACATCATAAAACCTCTATCAGGTCCTATCGAGGGCGGCACTCTAGTTACCATTGAAGGCAGTAATTTGGGTATTCGCGAAGAAGATGTACGAGGAAAAATATCGATAGGTTCAGTGCCTTGCGAACTGGTTAGCTATCAAATATCTGTAAAGATTGAATGTCGCACAGGAGCCGCGCCGTATGAAATGTCAGCCCCAATAAAAGTAACAAACGATGCCGGATACACCGAATCAAGTGTACAATTTCATTTTAAAAATATTGAACTAACAGGATTATACCCAACAATTGGCCCAAGATCGGGCGGAACACAATTATCATTGATAGGAAAGTTTTTAAATATTGGTTCGATGATGCGAGCATTTCTCGATGAGTACGAATGTCATATCAACGTTACCCAGGCCTCATCTTCCCAAGTTAGTTGCACAACTTCAGAAGCGACACAGCCCGAACCGATACGCAGTCTTCGATTAATTATCGATGGTGCCAATCGAACGTTGGAATGTCATAATAATATTACCAATAAAAATCGATTGAATTTCGGTTCATATCCATTTCGTATTCCGCCACCGCAACCTTGTTCTATCTTCAACTATACTCAGGACCCTCGAATAATGCAAATAAAACCATTACGGAGTTTTGTAAGCGGGGGCCGGGCCTTAACTGTGCATGGCATATATCTCGATTCCATACAAAAACCTGAACTGGAGGTTTTCTTTGATAATGAAAAGGTGAACAAGACTGCATGTAAAGTAATAAACTCGAATCAAATGGAATGTCCATCCCCCCCGGTTAATTACAAGTTTCAAACCTTTAAACGTAACAGAAAAGGAATGGAAATGGATTCAGATTATAGAAACTCTTCAACGGAAAATAAAAGAAGAAAGCGGCACTTTATGGATGACTTGAACATCTATACAACATCAGGAGGAGGAACTGGAAGCTATTTTAGCAATAATAATAATAATAATATGGATATGACAACCTTTGTAAAAGTCCATGAAACCCAACTAAACCTGCAACTAAGTTTTGTAATGGACAATGTTGCATTAGTTCGTGATTTAAACAAATATTTTCATGATATAAGAAGTACAATTGTATATCTAGCTGATCCTAAATATTTTCCATTTCCTAATGATGAGAGCATTAAACTATATAAAGGCGATAGTTTGGTTATAGAAGGTGAACTCTTAAATTTAGCAGCTGATGAATATGATGTGAACGTGACTATCGGTACCGCTCAATGTAACATTACAAGTTTGGCATTAACACAATTATTATGCATTCCACCAGAGAATCAACCGTTAGCCACAGATGAAAATGGTATTGAACAATCTATAGATCTCCCACTAGTTGTGGTTAAAGTTGGTAGTAATCTACGATTTGTAATTGGTTATTTGAAGTACGATTTAAGTAAACCTTATGTGTACTCCCATGCGATATTTATCGTTATGCTGACTGTGACTGTACTTGTTATCGTTCTGGTTATCGTATTAATTATATTTAGAAGAAAATCAACTCAAGCTGAACGGGAATATAAACGAATACAAATCCAAATGATAACTTTAGAGAGCAATGTGCGTTCCGAGTGTAAGCAAGCATTTGCTGAGCTACAAACGGACATGACCGATTTAACGGCGGATTTGGAGAGTACAGGGATACCCACTCTCGATCATGTCAATTATATTATGAAGGTTTTCTTTCCTGGTGTCTCCGATCATCCCATATTAAATTCACCAAAGTTTCGAGGAGGAAACGGAAGTTCCCAACATACTAATTATGATATTGCCATGATGCAATTTGAACAATTAATTGGAAACAAATATTTTTTACTCATCTTTATCGAAACTTTGGAGGCGCAGCGATCGTCTTTTTCAATACGTGACCGGGTAAATGTGGCTTCCTTGCTAATGGTTGTTTTAATGAACAAAATGGAATATGCCACTGAGATTTTAAAATCGTTATTATTACGATTAATTGATAAATCATTGGCGGGTAAACATCCCCATCTAATGCTACGTCGCACTGAAAGTGTTGTTGAAAAGATGTTAACTAATTATCTGGCAATATGCATGTACGATTATCTCAAGGAATATGCGGGATCAAATTTATTTTTACTATTTAAAGCAATTAAGCATCAAATCGAAAAAGGTTTAGTTGACGCTGTAACCAACGATGCTCGTTATTCTTTATCAGAGGAAAGACTTCTCCACGAACAAGTTACACATTCGGTGGTAATATTACACATTCTACAAGATGATCTCGACGAGAAGGTCCAATGTCGCGTCAACGATTGGGATACAATTTCTCAAGTTAAACTGAAAATCCTAGATGCCATTTTTAAGAATACTCCCTTTTCCATGCGACCATCGGTGCACGAGGTGGATTTGGAATGGAGACATGGACGTGGAGGTCACCTCACACTGCAGGATGAAGACTTGACCACAAAAACCATAAATGGTTGGAAAAGACTTAACACCTTGGCCCATTATGGAGTTAAAGAATCGGCTGTAATGTCCTTGATAGCGAGGCAAAATGATAATTATCACATACCATACAGTAAGAACCAGCACACGGCACCGTATCATAATTGTAAGTACTAATATTCTGGAGTATTTACCACCCTACTTACCAGTCTCTAAAATCTGAGTGTTATTAAGTGACTCAAAATAGAAACATTCCTATTTTTACTCACTAAAAATCGGAAGTAATATTATTAAAATCAATAATTCACCATTATATTAAACGGACTATAGTTATATATTAACACCAATAATTTTTCCAGCAAGTCCAGTTTATTTCATATTTTTGATACCTGGTACCCGTCGGGTATAATTTATAACTTAGTGCCAACCGAGAATGTATATAAAAGGCGTAGGAAAGCATCTCCGACCCCATAAATTATACATATATATTCTTGATAAGCATAACCATCCGAGTCGATTTTTAAATGTTCGTTGCACGCAGGTCAAGTTTGTTTCAAAATTTCTTGCGCCCCCTAATCAATTAAAAACTTTTAACTAAACTATGGTCGAGATTTTCGGTTAATAGTAAATAGATATGAAGTAAATTTATTTGTGCTGACGTGCTCTAAAAATTGAGTTAAGTCAGATGATGAACATGGGAGTTATTAAACAATACATTTTCTCTGTATGATGAACTTCTGCTACATCAATACTTGTGTTAGCAGCACTAATGTGAGTTGCTTCACATGTTCCTAGCAACATTTGTCCTTTTTGGCTGTTGTTTAACTTGATCCTAGCAACATTTGTCACAATTTCCAAAATTAGACAAGGGAATTAGCCATTTCCATGTGCCTTTAAATGCCACCCACAAAGCTTTGGGTACCGGGTATCTCACAGTCGGTCACACTCGACTGTATCATTCCTAATTGTCATTGTTTTTGTTACTATTGAACATTAAGATTAACACAAATTTTAAAATATCTGTTCTAATTTCAGTTTATTTTCTAAATAATTCACAAAGCCATATAATAATTAATAACGATATCGAATCGGGGTTACAACAACCCAGAGTTTACCATCTCATTAAGCCCGTTATACCAGATCATTATATGAATATTAAAAACTCTGCCATGTCTGGTAATGGAGGCGCTTCACAAGTATTACAATCGTCGCAATGCGTTAATAACTTTAATGATCGAGTAAATAAAACGATACCGGAAGTATATTTAACACGTTTATTGGCTACAAAAGGGACGATACAGAAATTTGTCGATGACTTTTTTGCAATTATTTTGACCGTTAACGAGGAGTTACCGCCGGCAGTAAAATGGCTTTTTGATTTATTAGATGAAGCAGCGCGACGTCATGATATCGCCGACAGCGATATTGTTCATGCTTGGAAATCAAATTGTTTACCATTAAGGTTTTGGGTTAATTTTATTAAAAACCCGGATTTTATTTTCGACGTAAATAAAACATTCAGTGTCGACTCTTGCTTAAGTGTGATTGCGCAAACATTTATGGACGCCTGTTCAACGTCGGAGCACCGACTTGGCAAGGATTCGCCTTCGAATAAGTTGCTGTTTGCAAAAGTAAGTATGCAAAAATAACAAGATACATGAAATATTAACCCTTTTGACCTCATCGTTGCCTGTGGGAAACATTGAAAGTTTAGACTCTAACCATCCGCGTTCAATTCGCTAATACATTCTTTAAGTTTGAGTTGCTTATGTATTCTTTTGAAATATATAATAAATTATATATTCCCCTGCACGGAATTGTATGTAATTTTGGACAAAATTTTGCAACGCAGGGAAGGAAGCATCGATTTTCGTATGTCATTCTGTCCGTCAGTTTGTCAGTGGCTACCAAAAGAGTCTTTCAGTTTTTGAGCTATCTAAATAAAACTGCAAAAAATCTTATTTTTATTGCAGTTATGTCGAAACAGCCGAAATCGGACCACAATATCCGACTTTCGTTTTTAAAGATATACAAATTAATATGTGATCCCTTTTATTTAATTATAGCCATACATTTTCAGTTTTGTCCAAATCGGACCACTTATCTTACGGCATCTATAGGATCGATCGAACCAAATTAGCCGGTTTTTTGTTTTTAAAGATATCGGATTCTATTGTTGCAGAGTTATTGATTTGAATGTGCCCTTCAAATTTAAGCAAAATATAAACAAACAATGAGTGGTTGCAACAGCTGACTTTAACAGTTGGTATTAAAATACTAGACTGTTAACTTAACATTTGCAGTATGTAACTTAACAGCTTGATCAATTCTTAATACATTAAATTAAAAAATAGAAAATAAGCATTCTTTTAAAAAATAGATTTATTTCAAATTCCCCATAGTGTACTGTGGCTTGTGATATAGAGACCGACATAATTTGGCATTTTCAATGGCTAGTGAAAACATAAAGTTGCAAAATAAATAGCACATAGCAAATAGCATCGCTCCAGCATATTTTGTTTTTGATAAAAATTAGGTCAAACTGAAATTATTTTAAACTATGTTTTATTATTATTTTAAATTACTCTTAAACTAACATTTTTAAACTATTTAACCGTATATCGTAAGAATGGTTATTTCAAATTATAAACAGCAAGGGTATACAATCTTCGGATTCCCAAAGATAGCTTCCTTTTTAATATAATTTCTAAGAAAATTTAAAGTATTTTACATTAAATTATAATTTATCTCTCTTAAAAACAGGATATTCCAAACTACAGAATAATGGTTAAGGACTTTTATCGCGACGTGTCGCGACTACCACAAATAAGCGATCAAGAAATGAGTACAGCGATGCAACAATTATCTGTGAGGCAAAACGATGAATTTGATACAATTTCGGCTTTAAAGGAGTTGTACATTTACATAACTAAATATAAGAGTCAGGTAAAAGCAATATGATCAGATGATAACGTTTCTTAATTATTTTTGCTAATACCACTTTTTTTTAGATTATGGAAGCTCTGGAAAGCGATATAAATTGTCGCAAGATGAACTTATCCAGAAAATTAGAAAACGTCGCTGGCACTCTTGATGGCGAAGAAATATCTAATTGCTGACATGAAGACGATGACAATTTAGGAATTTTTAAGGAATTTCAAATAATATGTTGCATTTCGATTTTGCAATTTATAATATTTTTATTATTAAATTTAAACAAACAGAAAAGAACGACTGCTTTAAATATATTTTACATTTTATCGTGTGTATAAAAATATAATATAAGAATATACAAAAAATCCCTTTTTTATTTGATAAGCTCATTCAAGAAAGTAAGCAGCTAGAGTTTGGATAATAGCAAAATATCGAAGCAATCGATATTTTATCCAACATTTTCTTTATAATATCGGTAACAAATGAAACCCATTGTATTAGTATTTCTTTTAGGCAATTAGAGTAATTGTTTCGTCTGTGTTTTTAGCCGGCTCATGGTTAAGAAGGCGTGGGGTAGACATAAAATAAAACGCAAATATTTTTCTCTTCGTTTCCTTGATATATTCCGGTTGCTTATCGGCAACCGTATTTAGTGAAAAATATTTGTGTTTTAGTCTCTGTCTACCCCACCCCTTCCTCGACTTCGAGCCGGATAAAAACACCATAGAAGGATTAGAAAGGTCGCCAAACAACAACATGTAATAGTATCAATATTCATAAAATCAAACATTAAATTTACAAATTATGTAAGATTAGGTCGCCAAACAACAACATGTAATAGTTTCAATATTCATAAAACCGAACATAGAATTTACAATATGTTAGATGTTACACAGGCATTTATACTTTTCATTGTTTCATTTTCCAAATGTATTGATTGATTTTTTAATTTATTTTCTTTATATATTTTGTCAATATTTAATTAAATATATATTTAAAATTTGAACCATAAGCATTAATGGAATGTTTTTAGAAACGAGATAACATATATTGAATGTGATATTTAAATAAATTTTTTTTTTGTATTTCAAAAGTAATTTTGAAAGTTTCATTTAATTTTATTAATAACTTATTTTGTAAAATATTTTTTTGAGTTTCCAATCAAATCTTTAAGAATAAAAAAATTTCACGGGAAGAAGTATTTCTACTTGAACATTTTATAGGATTTTGTTGATACAATTACACTTGGTAGCGCAAAATACAAATATTTTAATACAAATATTAAATTGCCAATTTCTTACTATCAGCGAGTTAATAATCAAATATATCTAGTATTAATTTATTTAATTTCTTTACTTTTTTAATAAATTTGTCTTAAATAACTGAGATTTTTACACTTGCAGGGTATTCTAATTTAGACCAGAAGTTTGCAACGCAGTAAAGAAAGCAATACCGACCCCATAAAGAGTATACAGTCTGTCAAGGTATTGTTTGAAAAACGATAAATGTTCTATGCTATTTTAAAGCTTCAAAAGCATGAAATTTGTCAATTTTTAGTTTTTACAAAGGTGTTAAAAATTGCGCCCCAATTCCAAACCACCGCACAGTGGACACAGTGAGGAAAGCGGCCCAAAATACTCCCAGTGAAGCTAAAGGCTTGAAACTTTGCATACGTTCCTTGCCAAAATTTTTACATCATGTTCAGAAAGAAGGAGCGCATACCCTATTACACTGCCGCTTAAAGTCACAGTCACGAAAAGTTGTTGCGACTCTGTTTCGACTGCGAGTGAGAAGAGGAAGACGAATAGTGAAAGGCAACTTATTGCTGAAAATCTCAAAAGCGCTAATCTAAAATTATTCAAATATTAGAACAAATACTAGTTATACCAAAAATATACTATGTTGAACACGCAACACGCTCTTTCCTATCTCTTTCTAGCACACTACACTAAGGTTTTTTCCGTTTTTTAATTTGTACTGTATAAATATTCTACGTCTCTTAGATGACCTACCAAATTTCATATATTTTGGGTCATTTTTTTATTTTATCAGGAGAAATGGGAGTGCGAAATTTAAAATGCTTAAAATTGGAGCTGTTGTGGCCGGTGGAGCAAAACTCCTAAAATTTTTAATGTTGTAATCTAGCTTCAAATACGCGTCGAATAACACCTCAATTATCCCATTTCCATTATCCGATTCTCCGTTCAAAAGATATTCAATAAACAAGATTTTAACGGCCTTTCCGAAATGAGAACGTTTGTTGTTAATGTGTCATGCAAAAGTACTGATCTACAAAAAACTAGTTAAAATCATTTTAAATATACACTTAGACAAAACATCGCAACAAGGGACAAAAACACATAGCATCGACACAAAACTGGTACTCTTTCGTACCACATACCTGAACAATCGTTTTCCTTTCCAATATTTAGGAAATTTTAGCTTTGTCTTTCTCTTCACACTCTGTTTGTTTACTTTTGAGAGTCGACAGCTGTTCGCTAAAGCGGATTCGCATTCTAAATAGAGTCGCTACAACTTTTCGTGACTGTGACCTTAAGCAGCAGTCTAAATGGGGTATAAAATTTGTTAATTTTTTTAATATTTAAAATTAAAAAATAAAAGTGGTAAATATTCAAACAAAAAAAGATTTAATTTATGCCAAAAAAACCGGGAAAAACCCATAGTGCGCTACCTTTATACGACACTGATGGATTGCTGCTGGAATATGTACATCCATGGTTGAAATATCGATAGAAATAATCTAAAGAAGAATAACATACCCAAAGGAATATAAATTATTAATAATGAATTCAGTAGAATCCTTAGCTGTTCTGTCAGATTTTTTTGATTATGATGTAGCCACGAATGCAGCGTGCAGTGCTGCAATTGCGGCAACCCGCCTTTTCAAGAAATGGAATCACCTTAAATCAAAATTTTTCGCCGTAAGCCTAGTACTCACTAGCGCTAAGCCCTTAGCTAGTTAGAAAGGTTTTATCTTTCCAGTGTGACCAGGTTTTATATATACACCTGCAAAATGAACAAATGATTTATTTATTGACCTTAATTATGATTTCCAATGCAGCGGGGACAGCTCCCGATGCCGCCGAGCTGCTCCTGGCCCTGTTGCTACTGCCACTGCTGGAGAGCTGCTCCAGATCCCGCTAGGGTGTGTTGACCGAAAGACATCTTTGTGTGTCCGGCCTCTTCCGTCTGCTGCTCCTACCCCTCGTCCAGTTGACTTCTGGTGGATCTCTTCGCATTGCAGTCGTAGAATACTAGCGACGTTCCGCATCGTTGGGCACATCCACGTCCACGACGGCTGCTGCCGCTAACTTGGCGCTTAGGTCGCCCGCGCATCCTTGGGACTGACCACCATGATCTCTCTCCATGAGCTCTTCACGGAACGCAATGGCGGCTGCTTTCCCAGTACTCCCGGGTCATTTCCATTCCCGGTGCCTCTTCTCCTTCTTGTAGTCCTTGTATGCTTCGAAGCACCAGCATTTTGGGGTGGCAGCCAACTAAGAAAAGAATTCCAGTAGGCGACCACTGGTCAAAGACGAGCAGAGGAAAGGCAATTAGCATGTCCATACTTTTTTAATTCGGCAATTTTGATCTTTTCTATTTTGTTTGCTTATTTCCTGTGAAAATACATTTTTTAAGACTTAATTTTATTTTAATATTTTTCATTTATTATTTTATTATATATGTTTATTTTCTTTATTTTATGCTCAAGATTCCAAATAATTCGATCTTCTTTAATTGTAATGTAAATAAATTATTTTTTCCCAGCTGCAAAAACCCGCAATACGGTGTTGTTTCCTATTGCCTGTCTATTGCGCCTCCATTTCGCAAGGGTATTATCAAATACTTCCTTCCTCTCACGCCACCCTTGCTACAGTTCATCCGATTTCAAAGACCTAACGCGACGTTCCTTCTAGTATATTTTAGTATTTCTCTTAGCTCATCTGCGTACCGACCTTGCTGAGAGGAGCCGATCAATTGTATTTACCTCTCGCTCGTACTCGTTTGGTAGCTAAATTTTAGCGCTGGTGAGTACGTAGCTTAAAGCCCAACGACAGGTTCAAAGGCTATAGGTTCCAAGCCGATTATTTTTCGGATGTCGTATGTATCATGAACGTTCACCTGAACTTTTTTTTAACCAATCAAATCTTGTATTATTTGTATTGTATTAACAGTCAAATGACTGGCACAAAGGTATATGGTCCTGATAACGATAGCTTTATTGGTTGGTAGGTCGTTTCTTTGTAGGCGGGTTGGGCTGGAAACCCGAGTCAACCCTCTTGCCAGATGATTTTGGTGCACAGAAATATATAATATATTCAGTGAAACCGTTTTGTCTAATGAGACATTAATATACTTTTTAGAAAAAATTTATGCATTACAGGCGGTATATTCTATAGAACTCATTTTTTGTCTGGTTTTTTTTTCGATAGACTTATCGGGCTTATCAATTAATGAGCATTTAATTCATTAATCTCTCATTGAAAGTGTCGTATAGTCGTCTTGCTCGCACTTAGGTAAAACCCTATGGTTGCTGTCAAGCATCTAATGAATGCGCCAATTAATGAAGTTTTTAATGCAGTGTCATAATGCTATTCGAAATTCTCTAAGGAAAAAATTGTGAAAATAATTTAGGCTAGAAATTAGATGTGTCATTTCAGCCTTATAGCCTTGTTCCACTGCTAAATTCTGCTTCATTCTTTAGAATGGTCAATTTTTTTACACGGGGACTCCCATAAGGGAGAATGGTCCATCACAAATGGACAGACCGTCCGTTCACCATTCGCCCCGAAAGTTTCTATAAATACTTAAAAAGGAAACCAAAAAATATCGATTATTAAGCGATATTTCGGAAGTTCCTTCCCTAAGCCATTTAACCCTTCCCTAATTTCATGTTGTTTTTAAAATTTGAATATTTTCGACAAAAAGATGAATGAAAATTAGATCCAGCGCAGCATTTTGTTGTCGCCACTGCCTAATGCGATGCTCCTAAAGCTGTGGCAGGGAAATATTTCTGCTTTGCGGTGGCGGCAAAAAACACCCGATTTTTTTTTTTTATAGAAAATTTCAAAAATGCCAGTATGGATATTAATAAGACCTTGAATGGGTCGGTTAAATTTGTAGAGGTTCAGAGTGCAGTTCAGGAGACCTGGGAGTGAAAGTGCCATAAAGAACATTTTGAGCTGTTGAGTCGGTGGATCAAAATACGGGCCGAATGACACCTCAGTCATCCCGATCAATAAATAAGATTTTAACGGCCTTTTTAAAATAAAAGCGTTTGTCCCGTTGCTTTGGTATCAGTCTGTTTGTGTGTTTGTTGTTCTGGTTTTTATCAAATATATTAAAAAAAAAAAAACAAGTACCCCAACTGCTGGCACGATTCCGGCCGAATAGGTAGTTGAATCGAAGAAATTCAAAGAGGTTATTAAAGTAGATACAATTTCCTATGCAAACCCCTACGTTACTTGAAAAATATTAAAGCTTAACAAAATGGAGGAGTTTTGAAAAAAAAAAACAGATCGTTTTTTTGCGATTAAATTGATAATTTTGATTGAATAAAAAGATCGCCGGTCATTGTATGAAGAATATATATTCAAGAATACCTAGTTAAAATTTGAAAGCGATCAGTTAATTTGTCGTTGAGTTATGATGCCAGCAGTTTGGAAAAATGTCATTTCGAAAAAAAACAAGTTTAAAGTTTCCTCATGCCGTATCTTTTCTGCGAGCGGTCGCTTTTCAAAACGCTGCCATTCAAAAAATATTAAAGATATGACATAACAGGATATTGTTAAAAGTATAAATAATGAAAAAAAGGAAAAAAAAAATTTGGAAAATGTTACACTGGCTATAAGCCGCTAACTCATTTGGTTGCTAGATTTTAGCACTGCTGACTACGTAGCTTAAGTCTCTGTTCACTTCCGAGCGAAACCTTATGGACACTTTCTGACTGCCATTTGACCAGCGATTTCAAATCCGCAAGAGCATAAATTAATTATTTTAACATTGCATAATTGACTTAGCTGATGATAACATACTTAATTTACTAATAATTATGTGGCTGCACCTCAATTTTGCAATTACAATTTCGCCGTCTCTGTTCTAGTTTTTTTACCAAAGTAGATCGACATAGTCCTGATAACAATCGGTATTCGGTTTGTTTTGCTACTATATGAGAGGTTATTGACTTATGTTACAGAAAAAATTGTTTTTGTTCAAAATACCAGCTAATTTAATCTACAAACTGTATGAAAAGGGAAATTTTTCTGCGATCTCGACAACTCTGTTCTCCAGCATTTGTCAATACTATTTTTGAGCATTTTACAACACTGCCCCCAGAACATCCGACAGCAATTACAAATATTTCAAATTGTTTATTTGTGGCCGCGAACGCTTGTTCCCGTGATTTAATGCGTTAAATTAGTACACCCTTAGAGTCCACACGGGCGAAACTACAAGGAGCCAAATTTCATTCAGCAACTAGGTAGCTTAGGTATTGACAAACGAATTTTTCAAGAGGGATCACAGGGAAATTTAATGGCAAATCAGCATAAATATGGAAAATTCGAGTATTTTAAACGAAAAACAAGAAAAAAAGCTATCTTCGGTAAACCTAAATTTGTATACCCTTGCAGTATGCAATTGGATTATTGCAAAAATTTATTAATTTTGGTTACAGTTGAAAAAATATCTTTGTTTGTAAACATTTTAAATCTTACATGTAGAATTTTACATATTACATGTAGAATTTTACATTTTCATTAAAATCGACCGATCGTTTCTATGGCAGCTATATAATACAGTTGTTCGATCTTGATGAAATTAAAACTATAATTCTATAACTGTAAAAAACTGCTATATCTTGAAATTGATTAATATACGTTGAAAAAAAGTTAAAATTTTTTTTACATTACTTTCGCCATCATTCCTATTGCAGCTATAGAATATAGTGGTCCGATTTCGGTCAATCCGACATATACATATACTGCGTGCTAAAGAAATAAGACTAGTTCGCGTAGAAAACGACAGACAGACGGACATGGCTAGATCGACTCGGCTGGTGATGCTGCTCAAGAATATATATACTTTATGGGGTCGGAGATGCCTCCTTCACTGCGTTGCAAATATAATGGCAAAATTATAATACCCTCTGCAAGAATATAATAGGTAAAAATGTTATTATAAAAATGAAATTGAAGCACTCCTAATATGGCGTCGGTGATGCCTCCTTCTGATGTAACGCACGATCTTGAATAGGTGCAATCTCTAACAGTGTGGCCGAAGATTTGGATTTGTGGTAACTGCTTTTTATACCCGGTACCCATAGGGTACAAGGGTATTATAAGTTAGTGCCAACCGAGAATGTATGTAACAGGCAGAAGGAGGCATCTCCGACCCCATAAAGTATATATATTCTTGATCAGCATCACCAGCCGAGTCGATTTAGCCATGTCCGTCTGTCCGTCTGTCTGTCCGTGTGAGACAACAGATCTCAGAGACTATAGGAGCTAGAGTTACCAAATTTGGTGACAACATTGGAATCTGTTGCACGCAGATCAAGTTTGTTTTAAAATTTGGCCACGCCCACTTCCGCCCCCGAATTTTGTAAAAAACTTTATATATGCAATAGTCGTAATTTTTGGCCTAAAGTAAATAGATAAAATAAATAAGTAGGCATTTGCGGACGTTCTCTGAAAATTTGAGTAAAACCGGATGATTAACATGGAAGTTATTAAACAATAGTTTCTTCTCTTCTTGAGCCACAACGGCAGTAGCGAAAAAAAAGTGTTGCGTGCTTTCGGGCGCAGTATCAATTCGTAATGAATTTGTCTCTTTTAAACTTTGCTCAACATGTTTTTGGCAACATTTGTCTTTATTTGTCAACATTTTGTTTTTTCCATGTCTGTGTGCTATTTAATTTCACGTACTTTGGGTACCGGGTATCTCACAGTCGGTCACACTCGACTGTAGCTTTCTCACTTGTTAATAGCTGTTATTTGCTTTTTTCTTAAAAGTATTATTTTGCAAATGGTATAATAAGAATGGAACATAGGAGTTTGTAATATCTGTTGTTTAGTATGAGGACTTGCTTTCTAAGATATGGACTAAGTTTTTATAGTATTTATTTATGTTATAAAAATGTACAAACTTCTAGATTTTTTAATTTTTAAACAATGGACCGATTTTCAATTGCAATTGCAGACTGCAAGGGTATACAAACTCCGGCTTACAGAAGGCTGATTCCCTTCTTGTTCCTTTAAAAGATAGTTCGATTTGTTCTTTTTATTCCCGGTACTCATAGGGTACAGGGGTATTATAAGTTAGTGCCGAAAATGTATGTAACAGACAGAAGGAGGCATCTCCGACCCCATATAGTATATATATTCTTGATCAGCGTCACCAGCTCAAATGAATCGCAAACGTTTTCTGAAAATTTCAGTAAAATTGGATGATAAACATGGGAGATATTAGCAATATGGTTAAAATTTTAACACACCCCCATAAGACGCTGCAATTTCAAAGCTGCGTAGCCCGTAGCCGCCTAGGTCGTGGGTTCGAGCCCTGACCGCGCCAAACCCCTTTTTTATGTTTTGTTTTTCTGTTTCTTTTGCATTTCTTTCTTTCAGTTTTATTCAGTAGTATTATTTCAGATTGCTTTTTAATGTATAGCACAGTCGTTTAGGTACCGGGTATCTCACAGTCGAGCACACTCAAATGTAGCTTTCTTACTTGAGTTTTATATAAAACTAAATGAACTATAGTTAACTCCAAATACTGCTACGCTACTCTCGAATGTTTCAGTAGGTAATCATGATTATGTATGCATGTAAATACGATCCACAGTTATACCTGCAGATCTCTTCAGCAGCTGTGGAATTTGTCACAGTCGAGACACAACCTTTTTTGATAACCTGGGGTGAGGGCACTGCTTCCAAAAACAACAACATCAACTTGTTTCTTCTGAAACAAAAACAATGTTCTGAGTCCGATCTCAGCAGGATTGAATCTCTAGTCATTTTTAAAATGCGCTTGCTGTGTGCTTCATTATAGTATCTGTATCTGCGTCTGCCCTTTTGTAATTTTTAACGTCTTACTCAAGTCTTGTCTCTTCTCTCCGCCTGAAAGGAGCAGCGAGGAAGATGTTTGTATACGAAACATACATACATACATACATTAGTAGGTATGTATTTATATCCACACATGCATATCTAGGGTACATATGTATGTATCTTTGTGTGGATTTAATGTGCAGCACATGGAATTCTTTTTATTTTTTATGAGAAAACTTTTGTTGGTTCTTGGAAAACAACAACAAAACCAGATATTCTTTAATGCGTATGTACATGCAGGTATGCATACATATGTAGTTATGTATTTACAATGCAGACGCCAAAATTATACTTTTGAAATACACTTGCATTTGTGAAAATGTAGTCTCCAAACCTGCATTCCAGATTAAATATTTGTACATGTACATACATACATACATATGTACATATTCCTAATTTATGAAAGCGAATTTAATTAAGAATCATTTTATAGCTACAAATGCAAAAAATAGCATTATTTCTAATCAATATACATATGTATGTACATATGTATGAAAATATGTACATGTGTGCATATGTATATATTTATAATATACATACATATGTATGTATGTATGTACATATGTAGGTAGTATTCACATTATATTTACATATATTTATTTAACGAATCTATCTTATAGCTGTCATAGCTCTACTGGATTTAGTTTATTTAGCGTTACTTATAGTAAGCCTTTCAAAAAAGCCTAAAAAAAATAATTAATGTTTAATATGTAACACTAAACTAATAATGTGCGTTGAAAAATTTTGTATATCTTTTTTAATTTCGTATTTATAAGCGAGACTACATAGTTTTTAGCGAATTAAGCTCAACCACTGTACTGTATGTACGTAGGAACATATACATATGTATGTATAAATTTTAAAGAGCTATAAAACCATAAAAACCTACAGCGGTATGTATGTACGTACATATATACAATGCATATGTATTTTTGTATATATAGATGTATTTTTCCTTCTTCGCACCGGTTTTCCTCTATCACAACTCTTTAGTGGATGCAGAGGCCCAATGACTTTATTTTCCTCTCTCCTTTTTACAAATTTTAAAGGCTTAATTAGTCAGCGCGGATCGATCCTAAAAGAGAAGAAAATAAAAAACAACACACATTTTCGTTTTTTTACACATACATACATAATACAAAGTTGTGTGTATATATGTATGTATTTATCTGTACACTCCTCACATTCATACAGCTACGTTTTAAATCCAGTTTCTTTCTCCATTAAGCGACAGCAAAGGCAGGGCACAGGCACAGATTGAAGCATCATCATTATCAAGAAATTGAGCCGAGAGTTGGCCTTTGGAATTATGTTGTCCGCCGTCGAGGCAGCAAAATAAAAAAAGGGAAAAAGGCAGTCGAAATAGCAGCAATAAAAAATTAAAGGGAACTTTTGTCTTTTTGTATGAACGAAAGTATGTACATATGTATGTATGTACGCATTTCGGCCAAAACACACGAAGAAACATTTATAAAATACGTAAGGTTGCATTAGGCAAGTATGGATTTTGGACAATTGAACATTAAAATAACTGCATGCTTTATAATGATTCAATTAAAATTAAATAAAATATGTACATGTTTGAATATACAACATGAAGCTACATATATTATAGAAAAAAGGATTTGGTATATAATTAATTTGTATATGACATGGGCATATCCGTTAAAAGGTATCAATGGTTGCGTTTAACAGAACAACATGATCACTGATCACTGATGGATTTCTTCCTATAGTTGTGCTATACGCGCATTGATCATGATGCCAAAAATCTTCCATCCTTGATACAATTACATTAATTTTATCATGATCAGCAAAAAGGGATCGCGAAAATAATACGATTCCTTGTCTCGATACATGATGTTTTGCTGCTGTCGTATATCGATGGTGAAAATATTGATAAAAATAAACAACACAAAAGTGGCAAAATAAAAAAATGTATTGAATTGATTAGCTATTTTGAATAAATTATACATATGTATGTATATTATACCCATGTAAAGGGTATTGTAATTTTGCCGTGCAAGTGGAGATGGCATCTTCGACCCCATATATTCATGATCAGCGTCACCAGCCCAGTCGATCTAGCCATGTCCGTCTGTCTGTCCGTTTGTCGGTTTCTACGCGAATTAGTCTTTCATTTTTTGAGCTATCGGGCTGAAATTTTCAGCAGTCTTGTTTTTTTGCAAGCAGTATATACATATATATATATATATATATATATATATATATATATATATATACATACATATGTACATATGTATGTAGGTAAATATATCATATAGCTGCCATAGAAGCGATTTATATGAAAATGTCAAATTCTACATGTAAAATGTAAAATGCGTGGGTAAATGTTACAAACCCGATATTTTTTCAGTTTTACCAAAATGGATCGATTTTCAATGATATAAAAACTTCGGCTTATCGAAGCTAGGTTTTTTTTTTGTTATTTTTGTATTATGTAGTCTTGGTGCTGTAATGCATGTCGATGTTAATATGCAATATTATGTTTATCAACGATGCAGAAGTAGGCTGGGATAGTTTTAATTTGTCAACGGAATCTTAGATGAATGAATATTAGTATAGTTATTATATACTTAAATATTTTCCTCCAATAAAAACAAATTAAAGAGCAGGATTTCAGGACTTGCCCCTCTCTTCCGGCCTGCAGTTTCGCTCCTACACCACTACCCATGCCCTCAAAAATCTAGCTTCAAGCTTTATTTAAAGGATTTTATTTTATTTATTTTATTATTTCTTATTATACATTTGCTGTCCATGTTTGAACAAATGTTTGACGAACAATCAGCTGATTGTTGTCGCGAAGGCCGACGATGATGCGTCAAGAGCGTTCACCACAAGAAACTTGCGTTCACCAGAACAATATGATCACTGATCAGTATTACTGATTACTGATTACTGATTAGTGGTCTGAACGCAACTATTGTTTTTATACCCTTGCAGGGTATTATAATATAAGTCAGAAGTTTGCAACGCACTGAATGAAGCATCTTCAACACTATAAAATAGATGTACATATATAAGTATATATGTATTCTTGATCAGCATCACCGATCTAGCGATCTAGCCATGTTCAGATCGAATCGGATATCTATATATTATAGATGCTATAGGACCGGGCTGGCCAAATTATCAATAATTTTTTTTGTGTTTAAACAAATCGGAATATTATTAAATATATGATCGTTTAGTTTAAATATAGCCATAAAATTTAAATTTCATTCCGATCGGACCATATATAGGCATATATCCGCCAAATGGTCAACCTAAGCCGAAAACTAAATAGTTCAAAAACATCGTATTTCTGTGTGCATATCTACATATAAGAAATCTTCAAATACAAATTTTCATAATACAATGGTTACATAGCATATCTCGGTTACATACATACATTCTCGGTTGACACTAACTTATAATACCCTTGTACCCTATGGGTACCGGGTATAAAAAGCGATGTACGTTCGCGACCCGTGGAAATACCCATACCTCGTGCCAAATCAGCCGATTTTCGTTGATATCGAATGTGATCCTTTATTATATATGATCCTATATAACATATGTATATGGTATCTCAAAAACTGAGAGACTACTTTCCGTAGAAACAGACACGCTTACCGACAGAAGACATGGCTAGATCGAATCGGCTGGCGATGTTGATCAATAACATACATATGTACATATATACAGATTACTTTATGCTTCCTCCACTGCGTTACAAATATCATGACAAAATTATACAAAATACCCCTGCAAGGGCGTAACAAAAGGCGAAGATAACTTCGGTAAACTGAATTTTTTTAAAACTGTAGAATGTATTGCTATATTTAATAAAAATTATCATATAGCTTAAAAAAAAAAAAAAATGTCTAGTTTCGCCGGATCGTTCCTATGACTACTATATAATATAGTGATCCGATCTGGCCCGGTCCGACTTATGTATGTACTTGTGCGACTTGTGTTTCATTCAGAAAGCTAAAAAACTGAGACACAGAAATGGACAGACGGATATGGATAGATCGACTCGTATGATGATGCTGATCAAGAATATATACATACATACATACATATATGTACCTTATGGAGTCGGAGAAACTTCCTTCTCTGTGTTCAAACTTCTAGTAAAAATTATAATAAACTGCAAGGGTATAAAAAACAAATGCAGATATTTTCTGGTGAATATACTCGATAGCAAGCTACATTAATCCTCTTTAAAAGTAAATTTTTCGCTTTAGAATTTTTCTTTCCAATTCGCAGACTTTACTAGATTAGATCGACTTAAAAAAACTAACACTAGATAAACGCCACCAGTTGCATTGCTTAACAAAATTCATTAAAAAAAAATAAATAAATAAAAAAAACTGTTACTAGCATCATTTTAAATGCTTCCGTTAAGCAGCCGCCAAATATACAAAAACAAAATAAATAAATTCAAATTCATTCGTATTTTATATTCTGTTGGGATAATATTTAGTTCCTGGTTTAATTTAATCAAAAGTCTTTTTATCTTGCTTTGCTGCAAAATAAACCACCCATCCCTTGCCCTTGTAGCGTATTTTAATTTTGAACAGAAGATTGTAACATCGTTAGGAAGCACTACCTGAAAATATTTACTGTCACTCAATTTTAAACCAAACGTTTACCATTATTTGAGTTGTAGGTATTATTATTATTATTTATTTTCTGGAGTACTTATAGCATCTTTGAAAAGCCCGATAGTTTTCAGACCCGGTGCTCGTTGAAAACTTAGTCTTTGACTAGACTCGTTGCAATGTTTTATAGATTAAAACGTTTAAAAAAAATCTCTAGCATCATCTGCATGGACTGACAAGCAGTAATAACTTAAAACTAATAATTCATTAATTTTAAGCACTGTTTGTCCTAAAAAAAATTGGGTTTTACAAGATCGGGTCGAACTTTTTGTAGTTTTTGAGACTAGATGGACACATTTCACAGTGTCTGATGTCAGTTCTTTCTCTATAAAGATTTTAATTTTCAGGAATACAATTATTTAACCCTTGAATAAGAATCTTACTTTATTAATTCGTTTTAATCATTTAACAGTTACCTTATTATTTAAAATAATTATTAATTATTGAATGGACTATATGTATGATAAAACCGATTTATTTTTAATATTTCACTGTCAAACTCCTAAACTATGTCATAAATTGTGTACGTATTTTACATACCTATGTACCCATAAAGCTTACATACATATTTATTATGCACAGGCCCGCGAACCAACACAAGAAACCATCAAAACATAAATATACATATATATATATATATATATACACGTACATACATATGTACGTCAGAGAGAATAACTTTTTGTTAGAGCAACCAGAGAAATGTAGGAAGAGAGACAAAAGGACTGGAGGTGCGGCTAATAGTACGTACGTTGCCTGCATAACAAAATAAAAATTATTCCGGGTTATTTGCCATCAAGGCCAAAAAAACTACCTGCCTATCTATAGAAATTTATTCTAAGCAATACATCTGACGGTAAAATAGACAAAAACGGCATCACTGGCAGGCCAAAAAAATATCTTGTGAATGCGTATGTACGTGTATTGTGTATATTGTGTGGCCATCTTCGATCTGCCCGCCTTCGCTCGCTGTCTGTTGTTGCTTGTGATCTGTAGCTAAACACAGATACTCGGCGTTGCACTTGTTTATGTATTTCTCTGTTATGTCTGTCTGTGTGTTTTGTGTATCTATGTTAGCATCTGTAGCAGTATCTGTGTTATAAGGCACGGGTATTTGTGAGAAAAGATCTCCGAACTGCTTCATTTAAACTAAGCGAAGCATTGTAAGAGCCTAGCTGTTAATATCGCTCAGTCCTCCTCTCGAAAGAAACACGGCAACAAGACGGAAGCATAAATACATATATCGCAGATAATTTGTTTATTATTACTATATTATTAATTAAGTAATAATGAAAACAAATTATGCATAACTCATCTTTTAATTTTTAACAACGTGATTTAGTGAAACTTAAAAAATATATACGTGGAGGTGATTCTCAGAAAATTATGGAGAAAATGATAATTATATTACACATTTAAAAATGAATGCTTGTGAAATGTTAAAGATATGGTGTATTTTCTAAAAGAGTTTCATTATTAATAGCTAATCAAACGGATTTAAATTAGTGACCGTGTTTTTATTAATGCGACTTCAACAGTTTTTAAACGAATATCGCTGCTATACCGACGGCAAAACTACAATATATAAATAATAATATTTCAAGTGCTTTAATAGTAATATATTAGTGGCTAAAATAAAATGGACGCCTACGCTTTACCAACCTATTTTCCACTTGCGTAAGTTTCGTTTTGAATTTGAAAAGATAAAAAAAATACTATCTGTTCAACTGTTACCAAAATATAGAACACTTATAATTAACAAATTGTGATACATGTAGAGCTCTCACTAAAGATTTAAAAACAAATTAAAACGGTGCTAGGAAGTGTGCAATATAATTTTTTTAGGTTAAATTTTTTTGCAGAAGTAATGTTATTTGGATTATAGTTTTAATAGATCTTACATCTACAACAACTTCTATGACATTCGTATAAATATTATAATTAACTTTCCTTTTATAAAATTTGGCATCTTCCCTTTGACAGATACTCATCCAATATATTTTCAGTAAAAAAAAAAACCTAACGAGGTGTGATAAAAGTGAAAATAGCACCTTCAACTTTACAAGTTTCTCTTATCTAATTTTGTGTCGATTAATATTTACATTAACACAAAATAAATTAGAAATTATTGAACTAGATTCTAATTTGGCTCGCAGGTAAAAGGATTAGTAAAAAATTAAATTATAGATATTTTAGTATGCAGCTTTAAAGAGCCTTATCGCTTTACAATTTTTCTTTCCGATTCGCAGACTTTACTAGATTAACCAAAGTCGACTTCAAAAAAACTAACACTAGATTAACACCACCGGTTGCATTTACTAACAAAATGCAGCCGAAGAGCAAAATAAAAGTTTGGTAAAATGTATTTTGTACAACGTACCTACATAAATGGTATTAAAATTCAAATTCATTCGCATTTATAATCTGTGGGGATAGTATTTAGTTCCTAAAATATTGTTAAATCTAATTAAAAGTATTTTTATCTTGCTTTGCTGCAAAATAAACCACCCACCCTTGGCCCTTGTAGCGTATTATAATTTTGAACAGAAGATTGGAACAACGTTAGGAAGCACTAACTAAAAATATTTACTGTCAAAATATAAATGGTTCTGATCTTACTATTGTGGCAGATTTTCAATCATCAGTACGTTCTCTGTCGTCTACGACATTTTATGAATGAAGCTATCGTCGGAAAATCGGAGAGAATATATAAAAATATATTTCTTAAATATATATTTTTGTTAAGCCATTAAATTAGATGAGCTATCATCTATTTATGTTAAATAAATATTACATTTTCAAAATAATTTTATCTATGTGAGCAGATTTAAATTAAAAATTGTTTAAGTTGTTGCTAAAATTCTATATTATATACAAGTGAGAAAGCTGCAGTCAAGTTAGCTGGATTGTGAGATACCCGGTACCCAAAGCTTTGAGGAGGAGAAAAGTCTTTATTACATATATTTTAACCTTTTACAGATTTTTATACTATAGCTGTTATGAATCTTATATATGTTTTTCATGATTTGTGGGGGCGGCAGTAAGCGTGGCCAAATTCTTAAGGAAACTTGTCACCGAATTTTGTAGCTCTAGCTCTTATAGTCTCTGAAATCTTTTGCTTCACATGGACGGACAGACCGACATGCCTCGGCTGGTGATCCTGATCAAGAATATATAATTAACTAAATAGGTATCTAATAAAATAGTTGTGCGGACGAACTCTGACAATTTAAGTACAATCGAATGATAAACATGGGAGGATTAATCTCTTAACTTGAAGACATTGATTGGGTACCGGATATCTCACAGTCGAGCACACTCCACTGTAGCTTTCTTACCTGATTCTATTAAAATTCCTAAGGTTCCTATGGCAGCTATATAATATAGTCGTCCGATCTGGCCGTCCCGACTACTACTACTCCCTCAGTTTTAGAGTTCTGTCTGCATAGTTTCATTTAGAACTCTAAAACTGAGGGAGTAGAATCGGACTGATGGGCGGTGATCTGTTGTCTTATACGCCTCGACTGCTCGTCTGGGGTCGAAGACGCCGCCTTCTGCTCGTTAAATTTATTCTCGGTTAGCACTAACTTATAATACCCTTGTACCCTGCGTGTATCTGGTATAAAAAGACTATCATGGTCGGATAGAGCTGGGAACAATTCTACTTTCTGTGAATCGATTCTTTTCGATTCAATTCTGAAAAAGATCTATTAAATCGATTTAAAATCGAACAAAAATTTTTTTTTATTAATGGGAATAAGGCATATTTTAGCTTAAAAAAATTGAATGGAAAACATCAAATTTCGAATTGTTGTAAACCAAAATATAATTGAATGTAAAGATATTTTATGAGATCAAATGTCTTTATTCAATATCTAAAACCCATTTGTTCTTGCTGGTAAAGCCCAACTTGTCAACATTTTTTGGCTTTAAGGCAGCTCGCCGGTCAGTTACAATACATCCAGCCCTGCTGAATGTCCTTTCTGATTCCGTTGAACACGCTGGAATGCACAAATACTTAAGCGGTCGATGCATCGATTCCCTAAAAAAGGAATCGATTTCTTCGCTCATCCAAAAACATCGATTAAATCGATTTAAAAACCGAATTGTTCCCAGCTCTATGGTCGGAGTATAATAAATAATATATATTTTAAATCCGTGGTAATTAATTATTTAATTATTAAATAAAAATACATTTAATAAAAAATAATTTATTTTTATCATTTACTAAATATAGTATAATCTTTTTAATCTTTTTGTTTTAGATATTCCGAACTGCAATTTTTAGCGTCACGTAGAGCTGCCGCCGTCGCCGCTGCGGCATTACCGTCAGGTTCGGGTTCACCGGGTTGCATTTCCCATCTCCATACAACAGATGTTTCCAGCTCGGTAACAATGCCATCCATGATGTCAGCCACTCCTGAAGCATCAGAGACATCAATTAAAACTCCTACAACTTCGATTCTTCCACCGATTTCAAGTGGAAACACTTTGCATCATCCGAATCATCATCATCCGCAGCATCATCAACATGTTCATAGTATAAATGTTAATGGACAGCCGCCGCATGCACATGAATTTCATCCAGCTTATAGAATTCCTGGATATATGGAACAGCTGTATTCCCTGCAACGGAGCAGTTCCACAGCATCATTTCATGGTATTTTATATATTTGTATTTATACAATTACGAAAATGTGTATATAACAGAGCTCGCTTAATAACAGTTGTCTGTTTTAGTTGTCCATACAAGATAAGTCGCACTTAATTATAGAAACTGCTTAACAGAACTCAACAATAAGGAAGAGATATCATGTGTTATTTCGGCTGTTCGTGCAACTGTTATTTACGAGCTCTGTTATTTAGTCTTAATAAAGGTAAACTTTTTTCTTTCTCTTTTATTAACTAAATACATTTTTTTTCCCCCTAAGGGCCGGTTCCTACCCTGCCTGTTAAATTTTTGAGGCCAGATAAAGTTCCGGCTTAGAACATTTTATTTTCTATCGTATAAATATGAGAGCTAACTTAGCCGAGACCCAGACTCCCTCTAAAATATTTTCCGGCCCGGAAACAAAATTATTTCCGATAACCGATAACAAAAAAAAAAGAGACGGACAGCTGTTTTTAATGCCTGCGTTTGTTTTAATGATTCTACCTATCTTTTCGGCGATGGCTGAAACAGAGATAGAAATTTCCACTCCTTCACCTTTCCCGCTTCTCTGTAGCAAACTCTGGTCTGTTTTTCGTCCTAAGATGATCTTCCACAGCCGTGGTACTCCTTACTGGGCAGTAAACTTAAGAGCAAAACTGTCCAGGATTCGACTTTAAGTTGTTTACCGCGAATTTTGCTTCCCGACTTTTTTCCAATTTGTACATTTTTTTCACAAAAGTGACAGTTCAGTGCTTTACAGCAATAATCGATAAGTAACAGTGAAGTTAACAGTGCTATGTTATTCTTTCACAGTCGGATAGATTTTTAAAGGGCAGGAAATAAAATTGTATTTATCTGGTGACTAAGTTTTCCGGACAGCTAGCTGTCAGGCAGTTTAACAGGCAGGGTAGGAACCGGCCCTAAATGTAATGATTAAAATCTTTCTTGCTATTATTTTATTTTATTATATTCATTTATTTTAATATTGTATATTTAAATTATTAATTTTTGTTATGGTTAAATTCTTTATTTTCTTTTTAATTTTATACAGATCCCTATGTTAACTGTGCCGCCTCAGCCTTCCACCTGGCCGGCCTGGGATTGGGTTCAGGTGATTTTTTGGCCACCTGTGGCATGGGTTCACTGGGTGATCTACATCACGCTGCTGTAGCCGCTGCCGCAGCAGCTGGATCGCTAGCCAGCACCGACTTTCCATTTAGTATGGATAATGGAAATAACAGACGACAGCCACCTCCTGGTGGTAGTATTAGGACCAGTATTAGTCGCAAGCGAGCCCTATCTTCATCACCATATTCCGATTCATTTGACATAAATTCAATGATTCGATTTTCACCAAATTCATTGGCCACGCTAATGAATGGTTCGCGAGGGAGTAGCAGTGCTGCAAGTGGCTCTTATGGTCACATTAACCCAATGTCCCATGCAGCACATGCAACACTGGCGCCGCGCTTACAACAGATCCAAGCACATTTATTGCGAGCCAGTGCTGGACTTTTGAATCCCATGACTTCAGCGGAACAGGCAGCGGCAGTAGGATTTGCCGTGAATCAGGGAAATCACTTAAATGAAGTGGTTCACCGGAACATGAGCGACTTACCTTTACAGTTACCGAGTCAAATTCCAACATCTTCAACCACTTCAAGGCTTAATGTTAATGATGAACACAAGGTAATTTTAAACAAAGCTTTAGTAAAAATTACAGTTTTGGTCACACTTTTCGATTAAGCGTTCTTTAGCCCCTTTGTAGAAAGACAATAGAGCTGTAAACGGTTCTACTTTTTGTGAATTGACTCTTTTTAATTTAATTCTGAGTAATCGATTATAAAAATATACTTTCATTGAATTTTATATTTTTAAAACTGAAATATGCCTCCGATTAAAAAATGGAGAGGGAAACATCAAATTTAGAGATGTTTTATTTGAGTTATGTTACTTTAAAATAATATGTTGGTTTACTTACTCCTAATCGCCTTCTAGAATCGATTTTTTTGCTCATCCAAAAACATCGACTAAATTTATTTAAAATCGAATCGTTAACAGTTCACAACGACAAACAATCGAATAAGCGACAAAAGAGAAGGAAGTCAGTCGTAGCTCTCACGAGAGAGTGCATCCATCTCTGCACTCTATCTCTGCATCCTTTCTCTGCACTCTCTCGTGAGAGCTACGACTGATAAAAAGAGGGACCAAAGCATATTTTGTTACAAGTGTTATTTTTTAACTAAACTAAAATTGTATTATCTATTCCAGCTTATAAAAAAAGGGCATGATCGTCAGCTCAATAAAAATGTAGGAGCTGAACAGCCTTCATCAACATCTGGTGGTGGCACAACACAAGTAGCCCAAGTAGAAGCCGATAGTGCCTCATCGAATTTATCGGAACGTTTTGATAACAGAAAAGACAATATCGCTAAAAGTAAGCATAATGCGGATCTAAAGCTAAGCCATAACAACAGTGAAGAATTATTAAATGAATATGATTGTGCCAATGCTGATACAACAGATATTAAAGATGAACCTGGTGATTTTATTGAAACTAATTGCCATTGGCGTAGCTGTTGCATTGAGTTCATCACACAAGATGAACTTGTTAAACACATAAATAACGATCATATCCAGACTAATAAAAAGGCCTTTGTCTGCCGTTGGGAAGATTGTACGCGAGGTGAAAAGCCATTTAAAGCGCAGTATATGCTGGTCGTACATATGCGTCGTCATACAGGTGAAAAGCCGCACAAATGCACAGTAAGACACGATTTTTTCTTATTTTATAACTTTTTATAATTGAACATTATTCATACATATATCGAGATTTTTACCTGAAATATAAAAACAATTGATCTATGCAAACAATATTGTTATGCCAGTTTTATTAGAGATGGTACTCCATTATAGTTATTTGATAGCAAAGCTCACTTGGGGTGTTCCCTATATGGCTCGTTACATTGCTTTTGCCTCCGCCAACATACACTTTCCAACTAAATTTAAAGACGAAATAGATAATTAGTAAACAAAAACATAACCTCAAAATTCAAAAATGAACGGCAAAACGCAAGCGATTTGTTTTCAAAAACAATAACGGAGCGTTTCAAGCGATTTGCTTGCGCTTCGTCTTCGTCTATGCAAGCACTGTAAACAGTTTCGCGCGAATTCATACAAATCGTTCTATCCAGTTTGTTGTCTTCGGCTTCGGCTTCGTCTTCGTCTCAGCGCGCACTCTGTCTGCACCCTAAGGTATAGGAATCTAGTGGTGACAAAACAGAAAAATGTACGGGTTGCTAAATGACTGAAAATATCTGAAAGTTTAGTTTGTATTGGACAGCTATTTTCTATTCGATTTTTCAAATAAATTATTTAATTAGTTCCAAATCAGCACTTAGCTTCAAAAATGTATACATTGAAATTAAACAGAAAATTTAAAGCAGAGTTCCGAGTTGTGCAATAATATAGGGAAATCAGCAAAAGTTGGGTGTTTTTGTTTATAAATCATTTAAACAGTTTAGTAAGATTTTTTCGATTGATTTTTATTTCAATAGAATCGATGAATTGTAAACTTTAATGGCATATATGTAAACTTGGGTTTCCTGAAAATAACTTCATTTTTTATCACCTTGCATTAAAATTTTGTCATGATATTTGGTATTTGATGATATTTGCAACGCAGTAAAGGAGGTGTCTCCGACCCCATAAAGTAAATATATTCTTAATCAGCACCACCACCCGCGTCGATTTAGCCAAGTCCGTCTGACAAAACAGATTTCAGAGATTATAAGAATTAGGCCTACCTAACTTGGTGACAACCGCCCCCGAAAATCAATAATAACGTATAACTAAGCTATAGTCATAATTTTCGGTTTAAAGTGATGAAATTACATTTATTTTAAGATATGCTCTAAAAACTGCAGTAAAATCGGGTGATAAACATTAAAGTTATTAATCAATAAAGTTTCTGTGCATGCTTTCTATTTTTCTGTGTTGGCAGCAAGAATGCGTGTTGCTCAACATACTCCTCGCAATAAATTTGAGCGGCTTGATTACTCCGAAAAAACATTTACCTCAATGACAAGTGTTAACCTGACAAAAATTGGCCCTAAGCCACTTAGCCATATAGAGAACACCCCAACTGTGAACATCTGTAAAATGCGTAATATACAAATATCATTTTTCAATCTGATTACAATTGATGTAAATACTTATAATTAACCCTTTTATTTTTCTTTTTAGTTTGAGGGGTGCTATAAGGCATATTCACGTTTGGAGAATTTAAAAACCCACTTACGTTCGCATACTGGCGAAAAGCCATATACATGTGAATATCCGGGTTGTAGCAAGGCTTTTAGTAATGCTAGTGATCGTGCAAAGCACCAAAATCGAACGCATAGTAATGAGGTATGTATTGAATGAAGCCTTTAAAGAGGTAATTTATAAATAAAAAAAGTGGATTTCACTACCAAGTTTTAAATACGTATTTTACAGTACGGGCCAAATTCCCAGAAACAATATTTTTTAGCTTTTCGTGTTTTATGTTTTATGTTAAATATATTTCGGTTATTGTTTTATTTTTTCCGCAAAAAAACCTTGACCTCGAGCCGGCAAAACTTTTCATTAAGGAGTAGAAAGGTCGCAAAAATAAAAACTTTCGTGTTTTATTTTACAACTTGAGATGTTGTGACCAACCAAATAAGCCGTCCAATGTTTCAGTTTAATGCTAATGAACCAACCTTTTGTTTTGTCATACTTACTAATTGTGTTAGATTAGTACTTTGTGTGCTGGAACCCGACAAAAACAAAATACTTACGGTTTCTAACATCATACAAAATCAAATTTCTAAAGTTGGTGGTCCAGGTACCAGACGGCTTCTTAAGTGCGTTAAGTGCCCAGCGCTTTCTGTTTTTTTTATTTATTTATTTTATTTTTTTTTTTTTAATAAACAAAGTATTATTAAAGTTTTCCTGCCAATACACTGGTCGACCAAAAAAAAAACAGGCGACAAAACGCTAGTGATTCTGATTCCGTCAAATTTAAATGAAAGACTATCAGAGAAATTTCCGGAATGACAAACCTCTATGGACCTTGTGAATGGTAGATGGATTTCTGTAGGAAGATTTTATTAAGACCGGTTTCTGAACTCACTGTTTAAGTCCCTGATAGCTATCTGACCGAAATTATATATATACCAGATAAATTTTCCGTAAAACAAATCGGTTTTCTGCCGTCCCAAAATTTATCTGAATATGAAAGAATAATATACTGCTGTTAGCGGTGCTGTAAAGCACCAAATTCGGCAGTAAGGCGCAAAATGATTTTCTGTCCTATGTAAATTAATTCGAAGACTAACAGACCTTTTTTAAGCACAAAATTGTGATGTTAAGCAGCGAATTGTGCAGCTCGGTGGTTATGCCTTCTCTTCTTATTCTGTTGGCTATAAGAAATCAGCTGCTATTTTGCCAAGACGGAAATGATATAAAAGGGAATCGGAACCGTGTCAATATCAGATCTCACATTGACACGGCTGAAACTTAAATTTTCCTAGCAGGGACGAAAATTATTTCCCAAATCTTTTCTAGTTTTCACTTCCGAAAAATCCTCAGGGGGCAAATTTCGATCAGCAATAAGGGAGCCAACGCAGACATAACAAACTAATTTTTCAAGAGGCACCACAGGCAAATTTAATTGCAAATCCGCAAATAAACAAAGGAAATTCGTGTATGTTAAAGGGACATCCAAAAATGTTTTCAAATTCACTTTCGAGTGAAAACTCGAACAGGCTTGTAATTGTTTGCGAAATTTTAACAGTGACACAAAGAAACTAAGATCATAAAGACTCGTAAGGGTCCAGTCACATCGAAATGATAGCGGTTCCAGTTGCGACACTTTGGTACACTTCAGTGGTGTCCTTTTCCTTCACAAATTGGGTGCCAACTGTTCTCTCTCGGTTTGTTTATTTTTGACAAGATAGCTGACCACAACATCGAGTCCGAGTCTGAACAGCCTGTCACAACTTTTCGCAACAACCGAGTTTAAGCGGCATAGAAATTCCCAAGTTGACTTGGAGAAAAGCCGTGGAAAGTAAAATAACATTTTAACTTAAATATAAGTAATTCTATGGAGTAATTTCATATTTTTATTTAATAAAATTATTGTTTTCGTTTTAGAAACCATACATTTGCAAAGCCCCTGGGTGTACAAAACGTTACACCGATCCAAGTTCGTTGCGCAAGCATGTGAAAACCGTTCATGGAGCCGAGTTTTATGCAAATAAAAAGCACAAAGGCTTGCCCCTAAATGATGTCAACTCTCGTTTACATCGGAACAACAACAGTGGCGGTCATAATAATAGACAGAGTCTCCAGGAACATAATATAGACTCGAGTCCCTGCAGCGATGATGTACATCTGGGCAAGGGAATGATGTCCAGCCCCAGTATTAAGTCCGAATCGGACTGCAACTCACCACATCATCATAATCATCAGTTGGTTAATGGAACTTCCGACTCGTTACATCATTTTACAACATCCGATCACATTGTGGAGAATTTAACTTTGGATGACAACAACTGGAACTGTGATGATGATGTTGATGTAGCGGATCTACCAATTGTACTCCGAGCTATGGTGAATATTGGCAGTGGTGGAAATGGAAATGGAGGAGGTGGAAATGTTAGGCAACGATTTAGGAGTCGTCTTCAAACGAAGGGATTAAATGCCATGTTATGCAACATTCCGGAAAGTAGTAATCATCAACGTATAATTGGCATTGGTGAGCTAAATAAGAGAATAACGGAGCTGAAAATGGAACCAGGAGTTACTTCTGTTCCTACTCCGAATTCTGACATTTTAGGTTATGCCGAAGATATGTCACAAAATCAAGTACATAATCGTAATGTAATATTAAATAAGCAACAGAGTTTACGTCGTGATAGCCAAAACTCTACAAGTAGCACTTATTATGGCAGTATGCCAAGTCGACGTAGCAGTCAGGCATCACAGTTATCATCGATATCCACTATGCGACCCTGTACATTACATACACCGCATAACATGACGACGACTACGACAAATGCTGCATCACTTTATGATCCCATTTCGCCAGGATGTTCCCGTCGCTCTTCCAGTCAAATGTCAAATATAATACCAAGTTGTTATGGATTACCGTCGGGAAATAGTAACACTATTAACGGATCTAATAAACCAGAAATTGAGTTGAATTTCCATTGCATTAATTCGTATAATAATAACAGTCACAGTCGACCTCCCCCGCCTTCTTCACATTTAATTGCCACGAATTTAAAGAGATTAGAAAATAATGATTTAGGAGACTGCTATCCGAATCAGACCCCAAATAACGGTCGATATTCAATTCCCAATTATATGCAATCTCTGCAACGATCTGAACTTGAGTTTCCTAATGATATTTCATATCGACGCCAATCGGAACCAACTAATCCGGTTAATGTAAATTTCGAGCTTAACATTCAAAATTCTATTAAAATTAAAAATGGGAACCACCTTAGGAAAGAGCTTTTAGTGAAGGATGATAATGTTAATATTGCTCTCAACCCACCAAACACCACAGTGCTAGGCGGCGATGTTAATATAGCTCTTAACACAACCAACATGTCTGCACCTAGTAATGATCAACATCCAAATGAACGCATAAATCTAGATGAAGTGGAAGAGCTTATTCTGCCCGATGAGATGTTACAATACTTAAATTTGGTTAAAGAAGATGATAAAAGGGAACACACAAAGGCTCAAAATCAAGATCAATTATTATTATCGAAGGTGAAATCAACAGATCATCAAATATTACCATCTTCGAAGAATCAGAATCAACCAGATGCAGAAGTTATTGGAATTTTACAGCCTGATTTCAATAATTTCCAAGGAATTGAACACCAACATATAACCAAATCAAATCAAAATCAAATAATTGACTCATCAATGACTAGTTTGCCAGAGCTGAATGTTAACACTGCTGGAAAATTGATTAGAAATCAAGATCAGAATAATTATAATAATGAGATACAATGCGGCATTATAAGTCAGTCACAAATGTCCCCGTCATTAAATATTAATAATGAAGTCCTAACTACAAATAAAAAGATCCAAGAAGCATCAAATAATTCAAATAATATTAACTCAATGCAACTAGAGACATATCAGCGTACTTTAGAATATGTTCAAAGCTGTCAAAATTGGATGGAGACAACAAAGAATAATGCATCTACAACTGATCATCAAGTGCATATTCCAGTATGGCCAGATGTTAGTAGTTCAACTCATCCGTATCCGGGCGGCAATATGGTTATCAATGATATGACAACATCTTTAAGCTCTCTTTTAGAGGAAAATCGTTACCTACAAATGATGCAGTGAGGACAATGTAGACAACTTTCAATAATAATCCTAATAATAATCGAATAAAGAGATTTATTTGAACAGATAAACTTGAAAACAGTCAGTCAATATATTTTTATTTTATATAAATTTTTAAAGTTTTTTTTCATGAGTTTTTATTACATCATCCACGTTAAACACGTTTATTTAACTTTAAAGACGGGCTTAAACTTAATATCAATAACACACTCTCCATCTCATTTCATTTGAACTGTAAGCATAGATACAAGATAAAGTAAATTCAATATATATTAAGCAAAAGTTTATTTAAGTAACATTGTCGTAATTTTTGAAGTAATCCTACTATAGAGTTATAAAATAAATTATATGTCTTCCCGATTATCAGTAAAATTAATAATAAAAAAAAAACATTTTATTAAACAAATAAAACTGCAAAATTATATTAAATAAAAATAGTTCGCTTGTTTCTGATCTATATCAAAACACAGATAAAACTGACAATGGCACATTCAACTCAAACAAGTGAGAAAGGTACAGTCGAGTGTGACCGACTGTGAGATACCCGGTACAAAAGGTATTGTATTATCATACGATTTAACTGAAATTTTCAGAAAACGTCCGCAAATGCCTACTTATTTATTTTATCTATTTACTTTAAGCCAAAAATTACGACTATAGCTCATATAAAGTTTTTTACGGTTTGCGGGGCGGAAGTGGGCGTGGCCAAATTTTAAAACAAATTTGACCTGCGTGCAACAGATTTCAATGTTGTCACCAAATTTGGTAACTCTAGCTCTTAAAGTTTCTGAGATCTGACGGACAGACCGACGGACATGGCTAGATCGACTCGGCTGGTGATGCTGATCAAGAATATATATACTTTATGGGGTTGGAGATACCCTATATGTACCCTATGGGTACCGGGTATAAAAATTTTAGCACATAGTTATGACATCTGATATTAGCTGAACACCGGTTACCGTCACAAAATTTAGTATCTCGTTAAGAGGCGTTTTTGATATTAAAAGTTTTTGTTTCAAATGTGAAAAACTAACAAAAAAATCCATATATGTAGAAGTTAGCTATATGGGATCGTTGGTACTAATTTTGATGAGAAAGCGAATTTTCGAAGATATGAGTAGTACCCCGAAAGGTGAAGAATAACGTCAAGGGTTATACGGCCTGAAGTGAGTATATAAACCGTAAGAGCCATTTTTAAAAAATCTTACAAAAAAATTAATTTTAATTCTTAGTTCTTAATTATAATATTTAGATAAATTTGTAAGGGCAAAGTAATTATCATTTTTAAAAACCTTTTCAACGACATATAGCACGTTTCAGTAACTTTAGACCAGTGATGCCCAAGCCCCCGCCACATGTGGTTGGTAAAAACTCTGCCGGTTCTCTGCCGCTACACAGACAGTGTAAACGTGACGTGAGCAGCAGCAGCTGCTCGAGAGGTCGAGTGGTGCGGTTGCCAGAGCAGTGCAAAGCATTAAAACCAACGTCTCGCGCGAAGCCAACTTCGTTTTTCTCTTACGCACACAAATGCAAGTCACATGTTATTGTCTTTGTGTGGGCATCACTGCTTTAGAAGTTCAGAAATTATGGGCGTGAGAAATCGATTTTTTTCCTGTTTTCCCGTCAAAGTAGCGGGGAAAGCAAAACGTGGATCAAATTAAAAACAAACATTTTAAAAGGTTTTTCAAATTTAAAATATTTTACGTTTTGTTTGATGGTTTTAAAGCTTATTGCAATTGTGCGCGTCTCTATGTATTTTTACATAAATTTATGTATAGTGCATGTAAAAGGTTAGGTATATTGAATCTTTGCTACTAATTTTAATGATTAATATCTCGAGAAAGCGAATTTTCCCAGATATGTGTTATATACCAAAAGTTGAGCCATCTCAAGGGCTATATGGCCTTGAGTGACTATCAAAATCGTTAGAGCCACTTTTGAAACAATTTCAAGAACTTTAAAAAAAATTCATTTTAATTATAAAATCTTAAATATTATATTTAGATAACTTATGTCCAGGCAAAGCTATTATCATTTCAAAATACTTTTCTACATCTAGCACATTCGACATATAGCACGTTTCTGTAGCTTTAGTCGTTTAGAAGTTATGGGTGCGGGCTTTTCAGATGTTTTCCCGCCAAACTAGCGAGAAACCAAAAAAGCCGTAGAATAAAAAATGTTTAGCTCGAGCTGTTTAATAAAAAAAAAGTGGTTCCAGGACTCTAAAACAAAAAAATCGACACACAGACAAACAGACAGACAGACAAACAACAGGACAAACGTTCTCATTTCGGAAAGGCCGTTAAAATCTTGTTTATGGAATATCTTTTGAACGGAGTATCGGATCAGGATGATAGAGGTGTCATTCGACGCGTATTTAAAGCTAGATCACAACAACATTAAAAAATTTGGGGATACACCGGCCCCAATAGCTCCAATTTTCAAAATGTTCAATTTCGCACTTTCACTCCCATTTCTCCAAACTAATCTGTTTTTAAAAAATCTTTGTATGCAGTTTCAAAGAGGTTTACAATACCTTTCGATCAAGATATAAATGGTTCGGTTCTGTTCGGACTATCGTAGCAGATTTTCAATTCTACGGCTCTTTATAGTAGTCTCCTTGCGCACCACAGTCTCGGTGCTCTTCGTCAACGTGGACTGCCGTCCACAGTGATATCTAGGTTGAAATAAATTTCTTCCTTAAAGGCTGGACGGAGTTTATGTATATCAAATGCATAACATCTTATAAGGTAGTTCTAAGGCTGGGATAGGCTTAGTCTAGTCAGGATCACTTCACAAAAAATGTATAAAGTTTGAGGCATGGATCTGAGCGGAGCGGTAAACTGGTGTGAGGTGTAAGTTGTCAGCCACCGGGTTAAAAGATGTTTAGATTTAGGGAAAATATTGATTTGGATACAATTTATTAAAAGAAACCTTTGCTGACCAAGCTATAGGAAGGCACTTTAGGTCTGACTCGCTGCAAACTCCACCAGTGACCAGAAAGGCGTGATACCGAGGGAAAATATTCTCGCCGTGCTAACTTGAAATCATGCTCGATAAGGCAGGCTGAGTTCTGGCTGGACAGGGGCGCCGGAAAACGCTAGTGGTTTATATTTTTTTGGACGCCACTGTGGGTGAAAATGTGTATGATCGGCTTCGCCAGACCAATGGGATAATAAAACAGCCCCAAAAAAAAACAAGTGAGAAAGCTACAGTCGAGTGACCGACTGTGAGATACCCGGTACCCAAAGTATTGCCCGTAAAATTAAATAGCACACGGACATGGAAAAAACAAAAAGTTGACAAATACAATAAAGTCAAATACTAAAAACATATTGAGCAACGTTCAAAAAAGACTAATTCTGCAGCTGTACGCAGCTGCATTACGAATTAATACTGCGCCCGAAAGCACGCAACACTTTTTTTCGCTACTGCCACCCAAAAGCTAAGTGCTCAGACACGCGAAATTATTTCTAAGCAGTGCGAGCGAGAGAGCATGAAAGCATGAATTGTTTAATAACTTCCATGTTTATTATCCGATTTTACTAAAATTTGCAGAGCACGTCCGCAATCGCCTTCTTATTAAGTCTATCTATTTACTTTAAGTTGAAAATTACGCCTATAGCTAATATACCGTTTTTTATTTTTTCGGGGGCGGAAGTGGGCGTGGCCAAATTTTAAAACAAACTTCATCTGCGTGCAACAGATTCCAATGTTGTCACCAAATTTGGTAACTCTAGCTCTTATAGTCTCTGAGATCTGTTGTTTCACACGGACGGACGGACAGACGGACAGACGGACAGACGGACAGACGGACAGACGGACAGACTGACATGGCTAAATCGACTCGGCTGGTGATGCTGATCAAGAATATATATACTTTATGGGGTCGGAGATGCCTCCTTCTGCCTGTTACATACATTCTCGATTGGCACTAACTTATAATACCCTTGTACCCTATGGGTACCGGGTATAAAAAAAGTGTCAGGGTTGGGAGATCAGAGTACCCTTTCCCCATGTACTTTGAGCCGCTGATCGCGAATCCGTTGTCCGTTTTGGTCAAATGTCAAATTTTTGGTGGCATATGTACATCAGTCTCCGACCTCATAAAGTATCCAAATCAGCAGCACCAGGCGAGTCGATTTACTCATTTCCTTCTGTCTGCCTGTCAGTTTGTCAGTAGCTACGCAAACTTGTCTTTCAGTTTTTGAGCTATCTGAATGAAACTTTGCGGATAGTATTCTTTTTATTGCATTTAGTATACGAGGTGTGTTCAAAAAGTATCGCGAATTTTGTGTTTTTCAAATATGTTTTATTTATTCATGAATATCTATTTTGTCCCCTTCAAAGTAATTCCCATGAGATATTATACACTTGTGCCAACGGTATTTCCAATCTTCGAAGCAGTTAATTTTTTTTATCTTGTTAAGCTACTTTTTCGATGCCGTCTTTATCTCTTCAAGCGTAGCGTAACGTCGTCCATGGGCCTCTTCAGTTTAGGGAACAAAAAAAAGTCACAGCAGGCCAGATCTGGGGAATACGGTGGCTGCGGCATCATTAGTGTGTTGTTTTTGGCCAAAAAGTCGCGCACATGCAACGATGTGTGACCAGGGGCGTGGTGCAAAAGCAAATTTTTGGCCAAAAGGCCAATTTTCTCGGCCTTCTAAGAACATTTTGTACCACCGATAAACGTTACTTCGGGCCAAGGTAGCTTCTCCGTATGCCACAGTCAACATTCTGAATGCATCCGCACACTTAATTTCGTTTTTCACACAAAATTTGATACAGGTTCTTTGATCCATTTTTTTGAATAGGTAAAAATCGAAGACGATCCAAAACACGTGCAAGCAAAGCGCTGTCAATAACTAAGTGAACATTCAAAATGGCCGAGCTTGTCGGCTTAAGTGAGAGACATGAGTACCAACATAGCGCCAAATCGAAATTCGAATATACGTAACCCGCGAAAATTCAAAATTCGCGATACTTTTTGAACACACCTCGTATATCGGATCGGATGGAGTCGGAAAAAAACTATAACAATAACTATATAAGATATAGCTGTTTTTACGGTTTTAGAATTACGGTTTTAATTTCATTAAGATCAGACAACTATATTATATAGCTGCCATATAAGCGATCGGTCGATTTATATGAAAATGAAAAATTCTACATATAAAATGCAAAATGTGTAGGCAATGCTAAAAAAAATTTACAAACTTTGATATTTTTTCAATTTTACCGAAATGAATTGACTTTCAATAATTCAATTACAGACTGCAAGAGTATACAAATTTCGGCTTACCGAAGTTAGCTTCCTTTTTTTTTATACTTCATTTCCTCTCAGGGTTTTTTTTTGATCTTCTATATATTCTTCACAATATTTTCTGTATAGCTTTATTTCTGTATATTTAGTTTTATATCAGGGTTTTCTTTGGTATTTCTGAATATATTTCTTACAATATTTCCAAAGGCCAATAGGCCGGCTTGGCAAAGTTTTCCAGAGCCAGAGCAGAGTTGCAGTTCGTTTTTTGGAGTCACCCGTCTCACTCCATCACACGCGCTTTGGTGGGGGTGCTCCTGCGGGCAAACTGTAACATCGGCAGGAATTGGAAAGCAGCTTGAGGAGCTGCAGGTCAGTGCCGCGGCTATTTTTGGCCCTTTATTCATCCTTCTGGGCGATTTTGCCGTGTTAGGTAAGTTTTCCAAAGTGAGGTTAGAGTGAGGTTTGAGCCTGGTACCAGGTGGCCATGAAGGAATCGGCGGATTCAGGAGGCGACGTAATTACGTAATATATGGACAGGCCCTTATGTAAAGTGCAAGAGGCGGCCCAAATGCAAAGAGTTTGACAGAGCGTTTAGCTGTGTATATTTTTGAAAAGATAACCTTGCGGTTGGCCATACATTTCTTTTCCAACAGGCGTACTCCCATGGAAGCGCTTTCATCGGCTGCACGAGGAGAAAAGGGCTGAGTTGGTAATTGAAAGATTGTTATCCCCAATGGATGTTAGTGTGTGTGAGTTCAGCCTCCAGTACCTTGTCAAGCCTCTAAGGCAAAATTGTACCGTCTATTTCCAAGTGTGAAGCGCATAGCGCCACCTTACTCTCTCTCAGGGCGTGAAATCTCTCAGACCATAATACTATACCATATATGCTGAACTAAAACTTAAAGTATAGATGTCTCTCTAGTTTACCATTACATTTCCCAAGCGAATTGGTAAGACTCTGGCGATCTCTCGGTACACATTCCGATTACATTAAGCATTTTTGCGGTACATTTTCGCTATACTCCGAAATGAATTAAACAGCTTTGCCTACATTTACTTAGCATTTGTCAAGAATATTGAATACTCTCTGTTTAGGCGTTATTTAATTTAATTTGATTTGTTTTTGTTATATCCTGATCCTACAAGCTAAGTCAAACTTTTATGTTATGGCACCAGCCATTATGTGTTCAATTACATTTTACATTAATCATTTTGTCTTACATACTAACATTTTAAAATCTTTCACAATAAACATATGTACATAGAAATATTTGGAATAATTAAACAGTTGGGAAATAAAACAGGAGATCATTTGAAAAAAACAAAATACAAAATACACGTTGGCCACTAGCATCCTGATTCTGCGGAATAACCTTTTGAGTCACACCGTACATTTTTGCCCAGTGGCTTTGTTAATATGATCATCCCATGTCAGGGGGGAGTTAAATTCTATGCAGAGGTTTGTGCCCTGGGGGGAATAGGTTTGTGGACTAGGGAATAACTACAATATTAACAACGACTTGTGACATCGAGCTGGGGTTTAGCTATTTTTAGTTTTATTATAGTTGTTTTTGACGTGATAACGTCTTATAAATCGATAGAGCAGGCTGCACGCTCGAAAAAGCATGACTCATGCGTCGTTACCTCTGCCGCGACACAGACAGTGCAAACGTGACGTGAGCAGCATCAGCAGAGAAGAGAGAGAATGAGAGTGCTCGTTTTGCGACTGTGTTTCTCCGTCTCGCTCTGCTCTCCCGCTTTTTCTATTTATAGCTCGAACACTGACTCACGCGTATGTGTGTATTTCAGTCTTTGACGCCGCCCTATGGTTTGCATGCGTGGTGCAGAGGCTAGAGTGTTCGAATCTTAATCTAACGATCGCGGGTTCGAGTACCAGTCGCAGCAATTGTGTTTTCGAAAAAATGTAAATTGACTTTTATAGACTTTATATCCATTTAACTTAACATATCAACAAACAGCCGGCACTTCCTAATCCTCTCCAGAAACTGGTCATTTACAGCCTGCACTGCCTGATCTTCTCCAGAAACTGACCATTTACAGCCGGCACAGAAGGATCCTCTCGAGAAGCTGGCCATTTGCAGGCGGCACTGCCTGATCCTCTCCTGAAACTGGCCATTTACAGCCGGCACTGCCTGATCCTCTTCAGAAACTGGCCATTTGCAGCCGGCACTGCCTGATCCTCTCCAGAAACTGGCCATTTACAGCCGGCACTGCCTGATCCTCTCCTAAAACTGGCCATTTACAGCCGGCACTGCCTGATCCTCTCCAGAAACTGGCCATTTACAGCCGGCACTGCCTGATCCTCTCCTGAAACTGGCCATTTACAGCTGGAACTGCCTGATCCTCTCCTAAAACTGGCCATTTACAGCCGGCACTGCCTGATCCTCTCCAGAAACTGGCCATTTACAGCCGGCACTGCCTGATCCTCTCCTAAAACTGGCCATTTACAGCCGGCACTGCCTGATCCTCTCCAGAAACTGGCCATTTGCAGCCGGCACTGCCTGATCCTCTCCAGAAACTGGCCATTTGCAGCCGGCACTGCCTGATCCTCTCCAGAAACTGGCCATTTGCAGCCGGCACTGCCTGCCTGATCCTCTCCAGAAACTGGCCATTTGCAGCCGGCACTGCCTGATCCTCTCCAGAAACTGGCCGGCACTGCCTGATCCTCTCTAGAAACTGGCCATTAACAGCCTCCCTCTTTCAATTTTACATAATTTTTTTACCGTGTCAAATAATTGAGAATGATTCGTTGTTAAACTAAGAACTTTTGTGTATTAAATTAAAAATTATTCGGTCTTAAATGAAGTAAATTTTGCACTTTCCTTGAGCATAAAATGTATTCAAAAAATTGGTTGTCTGTAAAGTCGGCTTACTGACGAAAGTTGAACGTGACAACGTCTTAAGAAAATACTGATGGAATGGTAGCATTTACTTAAGACGTTGTCACGTTCAACTATCGTCAGTAAACGGACTTTACAGGCAACCAATTTTTTAGTAGGGTTTAAATGCAGTCCGTTCACTTTTGGTAACATTTACACATTCATAGATTTGGTTTAGGGGACGACTTACATATAGTTGGACATCATCTGCATAAAGGTGTACATTAGAGTCAGATAAACAATTAGGAAGATCATTTACATATAATGAGAAATGCAGTGGTCCTAAGGCTGACCCTTGTGAGACTCCCTGGGCGAGAGGCAATAAATCAGATTTCAGGCTTTCCGAAACAACTGCCTGTATTCTAATAGTAAGGTGGTTTAAAGAAGCCCTTTTGCACATTATTATACACATTATTATTTGCACAAAAATTATACAGCGTACGCAGCTTGGTACAGAGAGTCGCATGGTCAATAGAGTCAAAAGCTTTGATTGTGTGATAGAAGTTCGTAGAAAAGAGACCGCAATACTGGAGCCGAAAAAAAACACTCGGTGGCTAGAGGTTCTCGCTTCTTCTTGTAAGTGCTTTTGTCATCGTTGTCTTTTGCTTTACCCACTTGCACGATCAAACTTCTTTGAGCTCCCAATATTGAAACCAAAGTCAAGTTTACATGCAAAAATAGTTTTGTGAATTCAAATGTAACATGTTTTTTGCGTCTTAAATATTATTTCTTAATCTAAAAATTATTATAAAAAATAATTTTTAGTTCATTCATTTGTAGGCTTTGTTTAATTCCACATTGTAAATAAAAATTAGGCTAAAAAAACAACTATTTTTAGTCTTTTTGTAAAATGAAAGGAACATAAATATAGGTTTTTAAGGTATTCTGCTATATTCAAGATTTGAAAATAGAGTGCAAAAAAATATCGTTTTCTTCTTTATAGTTTTCCAAATTAATATAGTTTTGTACCGTTTGTGCAATTTTTTTTTTTGTTTAATTTAATTATTTATTTATATCCCAGCACTTCAAGTGCAACTTATAATTAGTGTGCTAGTCGACAACCGAAACTGCCGATCCGTAAATAAACCGAGTGTTCAACAAACGAGTGGGCAAAGCACACAAAAAAATAATCGGGTGTCCTTAAAACACCGGAGTATTTTTTGTGTGCTTTGCCAACCCGGTCGTTTAACATTTGGTCTTTTTTTTTTTTGTACTAGATGCTTGTTTCTTCATCAGTTATGAGTGCGAGTACGACCGGCACCGGGAAATGAAAAGTAACGAGTGTCAGACACTGAAGAACAGTCGGGTTTTCAATGGACATGTAACATGTGTATCTGTGTGGTGGGCTTCGGGCTCGCTATTGATTTTTTTCCAATAGACAGATTCAAAATTGGCTAAATTCGTAATAATATAAGGGTCAGGATCACTCAAGATCCTTCAGATTAATAAACCTCTTTGTTTTTCAATTCCACTAAATAACTTAAATTGTTTGCATTTTCCGACCGTGCTTCGACGCTAACATTGCGACCGTCTCTCGCCGACTCTGACTCGCTTTTAATATTTTACAGCACTGATTTTATATTTTTATCTGATTATCTTTAAGGACCTCCTCGTTTTTAAGTTAATTTTTATAACCGGTACTCATAGGGTACACGGGTAGTATAACTTCGTGCGAACCGAGAATGTATGTAACAGGCAGAAGGCATCTCCACCCACCTCCACATCTCTCCGATCAGCATCACAAGCGTCCTACTAAATGACTCAAACATACCTCCGTCATTTTGATTTTTTTTTTTTGCTTGGTTTCTTCTTAGCAAAAGATTGGTTTATATGTTCGATAGTTGAACAGGGCTCATTCTTCTAGAACGCTTGTAACTTTCTTTTTAAGTGTAATAAAAAAAAGGCAATTAGATAAGAAGGTAAAAAGGTTGAATAAGAACAAGATCGATAAAGATTAAAATTCACGAAATACCCTTACTTAAAGTTCTTGCACAAAGTTGAAAAAGTCAATATCCAAGTTCTTTTTAATTTTAAGTCATGAATGTAATTGAAGACCCGTAAATGGCTCTTATGTATCCACAAGTCCCATAGTTCTTTGTGTTTATGTCTACTTTTCAATCTACTTCACATACACACTCATTTAATTATTACCCCTTGGATATATTTACTTGTGCATTGCTCCAGCAAGCAACTAAACAATTATGGGCTCGAGGAAAAAAATAACACTTGCACCTTTTTATTGGCACGTTACCAATTTTCGTGGTTTGTTGGTGTTCCTTAATAAAATTGCGATCGTTTTAAATTAAATAAAATTATATTTTTTTGCGAATTTGTAATATGTATAACACACTACTTTAAGAAACTGCATTAACATTTTTTTTAATCTCATAGCTTATGCACTCACGGGCTCAAAGTGTGGTTGTGCCTCTGCACGAAATAAGGCGCGAGCGAAGCTGATAAACAAGTCTCCATTTTCAAGGAATACAAGGCTCGACAACATACATAAGCAAGTCGCTGGGATAAAAAAATTGAGAAGTTTAAACATTTTCAAAGTTGAAAAATTAGTTGCATTTATTTAAGATGGATTTTTTTGTTATTTGATCTATATTATTAACAGTTTTTATAGCCCTTTAAAAATTAAGTTACCTAAAATAAATGTTATGTTCATATTATGAAATAGAAAGAACAGTCAGAGGCACCTCTGAACGAGTAGATCATTTGTTCATGTTCCTTTAAATATGTTTCAAACGGGTGTGTTTCTGCACGACCATCCTTGTAAGTCTTCCTCTGAAAATGCAGAAAAGAAAAAAGAATATAATATATATTTATAATATAGATTATAATATATTACAAATATTTATGTATGACATAATTTGTAGATTTCAGAAACAATATATTCATCACATTTAATCAGAGACGAAAAATAAAAGTTCATCAATTGAATATTAGCGTAATGCACTTAAAATTAGACTTTTTTTTTATTAGAAAGAAAACGAAAAATGCAAACGCTTAACTAATTATATTGAAAAGTTTCAGTTTTAGCAACAGACATTAATACATACCCAAAATATCGAGTTTTCTTTGATAACAGTTTTACTTTCCCTAAAATAAAAATAAAATGTTAAGCTCTAATATAAACTTTCTTTTCTTGAAACTTACCATATTTAGAGATAAAAGCATCTTCGAGCAAATAACCTAAAAATAAAAGAAAGAATTCCCAAAACTAGCAATAATATAAAACATAATAAAATACTTTTTCGTGTAGATTAAATGTGTATTTTTTCAGCGGCAACACATTTTAATAGCAATTTTTACACAGCTTCTTGCACTGGCGGCTCATAACCCTCGGGACGATCGATAACGGCTCCCTCGGTGGAAACAACAGCTTCAGTTGACTTTCCGCCACCATCACCATGCAGTTCCAAAAGTTTCGAGATATCGAAACGGGGCTTCTTCAACACCTTGACTTTGCGGATGAAAACATCGTGCAAAGGATAAATGCGTTGACAGTTCTTCTCAATATCCTTGGCAATCGAGTCCAAAGCGAGTTTGTTGACAAGTTGCTTCAGATCGGCACCGCTCACTTCATTGGTGATAATGTCAGTCATACGAGCACGAATTTTGCGGACTTGCGACTGTTGAGCATAGCAAGTTTTGCGCTGCGACTGCTGATCCTTGGCGGTGAAGCCAATGCAAAAAACACGCAAAAGATATCCATCGACGGTCTTGGCTTCAACAATAGCTTCAATCAGCGTTTGCCACTTCTTAACCATGGACCTATAAATATATTTTTTTAAAGAGAATTTTTTGTATTATAATCATAAAAACTGCAGTGTAATGAAACTATATCTGTAAAGATTTTGCCATAATGTAGTGTGAGGTCACTAACTACAACTATATTGTACGTTTACATGAATATGTATGTACATATGTATATACAACTGATATAAAGTGTAAAACTAACCTGTACTTGTCGGTGGTCAAATCCATGCCATGGAAATTACACAGCACATTGCGATCTTGCACATCTTCAGCAATTAAACGGAATTTGCGGAAAGAGCGCTCGGGATCAATATCCTTCTGCAAATCAGCAAGAGACACCTCGAAAACGCGTCCCTTTAAATAATCGGAAGCGATTCGCTGACCCTGAGTACGGTTCACGAGGGTTTTGCCGATTTGACGGGTTTGAAACATATTGGGGGCTTTCACATCGTACCAGTCCTTGCGTGAAAATGGATCTACCACCTTCTTTTTGCCGCCCTTCTTGCCACCTTTAGAAAGACCCTTATTTTTGCCGACTGCCATGTTGAACGGATAAAACCGGAAAAGGTCGAGGCACGTTGATTACCAGTTGTCAAAAGAAGGAAATTAGTGTTAGACAATGTCAACAGTGCAATAATCAATATCACAAATAAGGGGCCCTTGTGCACGGGGCGATTTAAGGTTGTTAACACAACGATATTAAGAGGAAAACGGTAACGGCAATAATAATGAAATTGGCATAGCTGCCTCTAGTGTTTCACATCCAAAATTAAGGGAAATGTAATTTTGTATTTTTTAAAAAATACTGTGCTCTGCTTTAAATAGTACACTAGTCACATCAACACCAAATGCATTTATTTAAAATTAGATTCCACTAAGCCTGTTTAGTCTCTTAAAATTGTTCTTATATTTAACATTTAACATATAATTTATTTTTTACAACTAACAACATTTTTTAAATTAACATTTTTGTTATCTATTGTTAATTAATTAGTTGACGACATAATTTTTATTTTTATTAATAAAAAACTGTATTTTCCTAAATTAAGGTGTGCTACTCTTTTTTTTTTAAGTATAAGGTCTAGTACTAGCATCAACGAAAAAAATCCATTAACGGAAAACTTGATAAAAAAAAAACGAAAAGAGCAAGAAGAAGAATTTTGTGGTATTTCGTTAGGTCGGGTACTATTCGTAAGCAAAATATATCAATTGCATAACAAATTATTTTATTGGTGGCGAGGGCGTTGACCCCATTTTTTCACCTCCATTGCGGCGTACAACATTAATAAAAAGCCCAACCAAATGCGTTTGAATTTATTTTTTTTTATAACGTTTATTTATAAAATTTGTTTATAAAACACAGCTGGCCATACAAGTGTGACCGATTTTGACCATTATTTTTTGTTTTCTTTGGTCTCACCGGTTCCCGAACGAAATATATCACAATTTCGCTCACGAAATTCCGTAAGCGGTTTCCGTTGATCTTAGTACTAGGCTTTAGCAAGGTCGGTACGCATATGAGGGGAGGCGCGAGAGGAAGGAAATATTTGATAATACCTTGCGAAATGGAACAGGCAATAGGAAACAAAACCGTATGGCGGGTTTTTTCAATGCGGAAAATTAATTTATTTACAATGAAATTAATAAAGATCGAATTATATGGGATCTTGACCATAAAATAAATACAAATTAAAAATGGTCCTACCCCAAAATGCATGTGCTTCAGAGCATACAAGGACTACAAGAACGAGAATGAGAGCATCCCGTCCTCGGGAAGTGGCAACGAAAATGGTCAGTGCAGAGCTCATGGAGAGAGATCATGGTGGTCAGTCCCAAAGATCCGCGCGCGGCGACTTGAGCGCCAAGTTCGTGGCAGCAGCCGTCGTGGACGTGGATGTGCCCAACGATGCGGAACGTCGCAGGTCTTCTACGAATACAAAGCGGAAAGATCCACCAGCAGCGAGCGACGAGGAGGAAGAGCAGCAGACGGAAGAGGCCAGACACACAAAGATGTCTTTCGCTCAACACTCCCTAGCAGTGGCAGTAGCAGCAGGGCCAGGAGCAGGTCGGCGGCATCGGAAGCTGTCCCCGCTGCATTGGAAATCATAGTTTATGTAAATAAATAAATAATTTCTTCATTTTGCAGGTATTTGTGGCGTACGCGGCTTGCCGGCGTTTAATTTGAATTGTAAACAAACACACCACAGTATGGCCGTTTGGTCGTTTCGTATGGATTTTGGGTCACACTAGAAAGATGAAACTCTTTTAGCTAGCTATGGGCTTAGCGCTAGTGAGTACTAGGCTTTACCCGCAAACAAAAAACAAGTAGGAAAGCTACAATCGAGTGTGACCGACTGTGAGATACCCGGTACCCAGTGAATTTAAATAGCATGGATAAAAGAAAATGTTGACAAATGTAGCTAGGAACATGTTGAGCAACACCCAAAAACGACAAATGTTGCTAGGAACATGTTGAGCAACACCCAAAAAAGGCAATGGTTGCTATGGACATGTTATTTGTGTCAACTTAGAAGAAAAAGCATACACAAAAACTTTATTATTTAATAACTTTCATGTTTATTATCCGATTTTACTCAAATTTGTATAGGACTACCACACAAATTTATTTATTTCGTATCTATTCATTAGACAAAAAATCAAGATGGGGGCGGAAGTGGGCGTGGGCTATTTTAATGTTGTCACCAATTTGGTAGCTCTAGCTCTTATAGTCTCTGAGATCTGGACAGACGGACATGACTAAATCGACTCGGCTGGCGACGCTGATCAAGAATAAATATACTTCATAGGGTCGGGGATTTCTCCTTCTGCCTGTTACATACATTCTCGGTTGGCATCAACTTATAATACCCTTGTACCATATGGGTACCCTTGTACCATACCGGGTATAATAACCCTTTTTTTTATGGGTACCCTATAAGGTACAACAGCATTCTAATCCGTTGCATGCAGATCAAGTTTTCTCTAAAATTTGGCCACGCCCACTTTCGCCTCGAAAATCATACAAAATTGTATATAATCTATAGACGTCATTTTCGGCTTAAAGTAAATAAATGAAATAAATAAATAGGCAGTCGTGAACGTTTTCTGAAAACTTAAGTAAAATCGGATGATAAACATGGAAGTTTTTTAACTATTGGTTATAGGTTATTGTCTTTGCACCAATTTCTGTCGGACTTCTATTTTCATAACTTTTTTGATATAATACAAAATTTGCTACTTTACCAAAGCAATACTTGCTACCATACAAAAGCAAAATTTGCCACACATTACCAATTTCGGAGTGAACACCGCGATTGTTATCTAAGAAATATAACAAAATTGTCAAGTATAACAACTACCTATTGTATTGACTTTGTATTTTTAAGAAAAAATATTTATTTAGTTATCAATATTTATGTTGTCCCCTTCAAAGTAATCCCCGTAAGATACAATACACTTATGCCAACGGTTTTTCCAATCCTCAAAGCACTTATCATAATCACTTTTCTGTATAGCCTTGAGCTATTCCAGAGATGCAGCCTTTATCTCTTCAATCGTTGCAAATCTCCGTCCTTTCATACGTCTCTTAAGTTTTGGGAACAAGAAAAAGTCACATGGCGCCAAGTCCGGTGAATATGGTGGCTGAGGCATGATTGTGGTGTTGTTTTTGCCCAAAAAATCTCTCACAAGCAAAGATGAGTGAGCAGGGGTATTGTCGTGATGCAAAAGGTTTGAATGGTTTTTCCAAAATTTTTGACGTTTTCTTCGTATTGCCTCTCGCATAACTTCGGCGCATAACTTCAAGATAATATGGTTTATTGACCGTACGACCATATGGTAAGCACTCCTATACACCACACCATGGTAATCGAAAAAACCAGTGAGCAAAACTTTGACATTTGATCGAACTTGGCGTGCTTTTTTCGGTCTTGGCTCTTGGGACGAATGGGCTTTGGTTTCGATACATAACCATATACCCATGATTTGTCACCAGTTATGACCCTTTTGAGTAAATCCGGTAAAACAGCTGTTTCCCTAAAAAAATGCTAAATGCAGCATATTTGTCGTACTTCCAAAGAGAGCGGACGTGTTTCGCGCGAGCCCCGGGAATATTCAAAGAAAGTGGATGATTTAATGACAAAAATAAGGTTTAAAATACTAGAGCATTCTAAGATATGCGAAAAGACGCTATAACAGAAAATAAATAGTTTTCGACTCACAAAATTAGTGATATGATTAAAACAAAAGCATAATTATTTTATATAAATAAGTGCCACGCAAAATAGCTCTATGAGCCACGAACAATAAGGGAGAAAAGGTGGACATGTTGTCCCGCTTACCAAAGGGAATATACACGAAACCATACTTCAGACCATATCTGATGAACATTTCCGAGCTTTGTCCAAAAAATTATGAAGCTAAAAAGAATTATTACACGTACCAACTAAAAGCAGCAAGGGTTTGCAAGTGGTATTAAAAGGAATCGAGCCCGACGTAACCCCCAACTAAATTATAGATGCCCTTAAATAAAAGGCTTATTGCAAAGAACGTTAGTAACATAATAATCATAAACAAAAAGTCGCAACCACTCTTCAAGGTCGAGCTGGAACCAGCCAGCAAAGCCTTGAAGAAAAATGAAGTGCACCCCATTTATAACCTGAAAGAGCCACATAAAAGTAAAAACCAAATAAAAGAAACGGCCCAGTGCAATGCAAAAACTGCCAGGACATACTGCACACTTCGATCAGTCTCTGTAGCTTGTAGAGACTTCCACAAATCCGCAAACTGCCCTGCTAAAAAGAAAGACCCCCACAAGAATAAATGTGGAAACAGCCGAAGAAACCATACGGCAAACTACAGGGGCTGTGTGGTCTACATGCATGCGACCAGTGACAAAACACACGAAACGTGTACACAAACTCACAAATGACGTCGGACATATTTTTCGCCAAGGCCGCAAGATCCTCATTTTGTCCGCTAAATACCCAGAAGGGCTTCTCCTACGCCGATGCCCTTCGAACAAGAATGGAAAACCCACTCCAGTCTAACCTAGAAAACGTTAAGCAAGAAAAGGGCAGCCACAAAGCAAAATGGAAGCTTGTTTACCATGCAACAAAGTCTAACGGAATAAATGTCCTTTATGAAAACGACCATGCAAACACTTAGTCTAAACCAGAGCATGGTGATACAGTTGCTTGTAGCTCAGCAGTCGAAATAATTGATGTCTAGTCTACGAATAACCATGTGGAACGTCAATGGCGTTTTACGGCACAAACTTCAAATAACTCAGTTCCTGAACGAAAATCATATCGACGTTGTGCTGCTAAGAGAGACGCACCTCCCAAGGAAATACAAATTCCAAAATACAAATGCAACTTCCACGGTGGAACCGCCGTCCTAATCGGAGAACGCATCAAGCACCACTTTCACCAAAGGTATTAACTAATTACGTGCAGGCGACGGCTATTAAAGTGCAGTCAGGTAGCGGCAACCTTTCCATAGCCGCTGTCTACTGCCCGCCTCGCTTTACCATTTCTGAAGGTCAATTCATGGATTTTTACAACTCACTTGGAGATCGCTTTATAGCTGCAGGAGCCTATAATGCCAAGCATACGCACTGGGGATCGCGTCTCGTGACCCCCAAAGGAAGGCAATTATATAATGCAATCATTAACTTGAGCAACAAATTGGACAATGTTTCTCCTGGTAGCCCCACATATGGGGCAGCAGACCCCAGAAAGATGCCAGACTTAATAGACTTTGCAGTGACAAAAAATATTTCACGCAACATAATAAGTGCCAAAGCGCTTTCGGATCTTTCATCAGACCATTCGCCAGTGCTTATAACTCTTCTTCAAAGCCCAGAAATTATCAATCATCCCCACAGGCTGACGTCGCACAGAACTAACTGGCTTAAATATAAGAAATATGTAAGTTCCCACATTGAACTAACCCCACAGCTCAACATTGAAGCGGATATCGACTGCTCTACTGATGCTCTTGAAGACGTACTCACTGCAGCAGCCACTATTTCAACACCACAAGGGAAGGACGTACAGCCCAACAAATTCAAAACTAATCAACAAATTGAACAGCTTGTCCTGGAAAAGAGGCGTCTGCGACGTGCTTGGCAAACCAACAGATCGCCATCTTCAAAACAACGTTTTAAAAAAGCAACCCGCTTACTAAATCGAGCTCTGAAACAAGACGCTGAAAGCGCACAACTACGGTGCATCGAAAAACTTTGCTGGGCCCGCAGCGACGAAGATAGAGCCGAAACATTTGCTTTACATCTCCGAAGCGTCTTCCAGCCGAACCCGGCCACTAGTCCACTTGTCTTACCGCAAATTCAAACTAATTCTTTATCTGTACCAACATTGTTTCAGCCAAGTGAGATCGCAAAAGTCAGTGGGAACCTGAAATCAAAAAAGGCTCCGGGCGATGACTTAATAACTCCAAAAATGATAATTGAACTTCCAAACTCTGCTATAGAGGTTATTTGTAAATCTTCAATGGGATTATATGTCTCGGCTACTTCCCAAGGAAATGGAAAACATCTGTCATCATAATGATACCGAAGCCCGGAAAAGACCACACAGTCCCGTCATCCTACAGACCAATAAGTCTATCATCGTGTCTGTCCAAACTGTTCGAGAAATGCCTGCTAACACGCATAATACCATATCTGGAAGCACACAATGTTATCCCGGCTCATCAATTTGGCTTCCGTCAAAACCATGGAACCATCGAACAAGTCAACCGAATAACATCAGAGATACGCTCAGCCTTCGAGCATCGGGAATACTGCAGCGCAATATTCTTCGATGTAACTCAAGCCTTCGATCGAGTCTGGCTAAATGGCCTCATGTATAAACTCAAAATACACTTGCCTACATATACTCATAAGCTACTTGAGTCGTATCTTTACAACAGAGTTTTCGCAGTAAGGTGCAACGCAACAACATCTGGCGACTACACTATCGAAGCTGGAGTTCCACAATGAAGTGCACTTGGGCCTAATCTATTTGTCCTTTATGCAGCGGATATCCCTACGAACGAGCGGCTAACAACATCCACGTTCGCTGACGACACTGCGGTCCTAAGCCGCTCGAGGTGCCCAACCCGAGCAACAACACAGTTAGCAAATCACCTCATGGTAGTTAAGAAGTGGCTATCTGACTGGCGTATTAAAATTAACGAACAAAAATGTAAACACATAACTTTTACTCTCAACAGGCAAACATGCTCTCCAATATTCTTGAATAGTACGCAGATTTCTCAAGTCAACGAAGTAACATATCTCGGCGTCCACCTCGATAGACGACTAACTCCATCTAAAACTAAAAGCCAGCAGCCTCCACTGGATTTCAAACGTCCGATCGAAACTGCGTCTGAACTACGAGGTCCTGCTTTACAACTCCACTCTCAAGCCTACCTGGACATATCGCTCCCAGCTGTGGGGGAACGAGAGCAGCAGCAACATAGACATACAGCGCGCACAATCAAAAATCCTGAGAACTATCACTGGGCATATTCGCAATCAAAACATCCAAACATCGCAACCAAACTTTCTGTGCACCCAAATATCCTGGCAAGAGACTTGACTCGGGTTTCCAGCAGAACCCGGCATTTGCCTAGTAAAAACGCTTTTTCTGCACCTCTTGCGATAGTTGGAAAATGCAGCGTAGTAGAGAAATACCCTTAAACTTATAGGGAACATTTCAATAGGCAACAAACAACATTCCAAAATAAAATACACAATTTTCTTTCGGATTTTGTGAGGGCTGCACTCCTTCCGATCTTGCATAAGTAGAGTTTTCCGTCCACTCAGACCACTTGGTTACATCCATAGCTTTGACTCCAGCGGGGATTGTCGTGCTAAATAGTGTTTTATTTTGACAAACAATTTGACATTTTCAGAATTAAGAGCTCAAAAGCATGTGAGAAGCGAAATCGAGCTTACTCGACTGTAGCTTTCTTAACTATTATTTTTGATTTGCCGATCTCCCTGTGAAATATCTATTTTAAAACTTACTTTAAGTTTATTATTATTTTGGCCAAAATATTAGGCTCTGCTTGTATTGTATTAATAAATACATTTTTTCCTTGTTTGAAAAATTTCGCAATACCACTTGGTTTCTTATTGCCTGTGTCCACTTTCGAAAGGGCAGAGACAGAATTTTTAAAGATTTTTGGAAACCTAAATGATACTTTGCAGAATTTATTCTGTTTGTTGAAATATATAAGTCGAAACGGGTTAGATCGGACAACTATATCATATTGCTTCCTTTGGAAAAATCGCAAAATTAATAGAAACGAGAAAGAAAGCTAACTTCGGTAAACCGAAGTGACAACATTCCAATCTGTTGCACGCAGATCAAGTTTGTTTTAAAATAGGCCACGCCCACTTCCGCCCCCATAAATCATGTGTGAAATGAAATTGTGATTTTCTGTCACAAGAATAGATACGGAATAAATACATTTGTGCGGTAGTCCTATACAAATTTGAGTAAAATCGGACGATAATCATGGAAGTTATTAAATAACAAAGTTTTTGAATATGCTTCTTCTCCTTCTGAGTTGACACATACAACATGTCCCTAGCAACATTTGCCATTTTTGGGTAATGCTCAACATGTTCCTAGCTACATTTGTCAACATTTTCTTTTATCCATGCCATTTGATTTCACCCACAATGCTTTGGGTACCGGGTATCTCAGAGTCGGTCACACTCGACTGTAGATTTTTTTTCTCATATCTAGCTCTACTTTAAATTTCTTTTTGTTGGATTCACGGGAAAGACAAAGTCCCTTTGCAAAGTAGAATAATGCCATGATCCTGTGAAAAGCAAAATAACCAGGTCATATGGGGCTTCTAGAACAAACGGCGTTTTAAAAATAAAAATTTTATGTTCGCGCTCGATGTTTTGAACACGCAAATCTTATAGGTAATTGTTTAAAGATTACAAATACAAAATGTTAATAGCCTACGATTTTTGTTTTAACAGATAAACCGTATCAAAGTTGACCAATTTTTTATTTTCAACAAAACACAACATTTTTAGGATATTTGAGCAAATTTCAGGTCGAATTTCAAGAAAACTAGGTCATGAACAATCGTTTTATTTTCATTTATTAATGTACTTATTAGGTATAAATTAAAGAAAACATTTTACTGTTTGCTTCTTGTTTCTTCTGGTAATTAATTTTTTACTAACTTTCCATATTTTCAACTTTCATGGAAAATAACTAAAATATACATATTTATTCATTTGCCATATTCTTGTAAAAAAATTCTTTGAATATTTCTTAATCGAATTCAATAAAGTCTTGCTGCTTCTGTCTGCCGCACCCATACACGTCTAGGCAAAAAACAAAAAAAAATCACGGTTCCTGAAGTTGTATTTCGTGCAGCCCTGGCGTCAAACCCCTGATAAACGTACGCCTGCTGGAACAAAACGAAAAATTACAAAATAAAATATATATTTTTTTTTTATCTGTCAAATTTTTTTTTAAAATTAAAAACAATAAAAATAGCACAAAAATATCTCAAAAATAAAATAAACGTGATTTTTCTATGATATTTACAAATTTTAAATTTGATAAATCATAAGAAATCTTTAAAAAATCGTAGCACCTTTCTAAAAGGCGTTTTTAATAGGTTGAACAATTATCTATAAATTGCCATTTAAATTACTTAATTATCTTACTTGGCTCAAAAGCTATGAGTTTTGTAACGCAAAAACTCAAGTGGCCCCACTGTGCAGGGATTAATACATATTTATATACGAATGCGTTAGAGCAGGACGACTACTGTCTACAGCATATTTCCACTGCTCCACCCATCTGTTACCTTTTTTAAATTTTTTATTTAAGTCATACTTATAATGTAAACACGGACGTTAACATAGATCCTAAAGTGATGGTACCTTTGAAAATGCAACTAATTATGATATATCAAAGGACCTCTGGGGAGAAGAGCTAGAACCATCGATAGTATCACGATCAGGGAGAACAATTATTTGTTAAGCCTAGTACTGAAGTCGACGACAATTGTTTAAAGCAGTGAGAAAGAGCGAAATAGTCAATAGTCGAAAAACACTTCTCGGCAGCGCTGTTTTAAAGGCCAGTACGCAGACAAAAGAAAAAAATACTAGAAAGTCGCATGAAAAGACTTTTGGTATTTCTAGAGGGGTGGCGAACAGAATAAAATATGTAATATAACAGGTCGTTCTCGACTATTGGCCTTTTACTCGCTCTTAGCTTTTCTCCCCACATTTTCAAAATATAGAAGAATAATCTATGAAAAACCTGAATTCTCTTGTTTAGAAGAGCAGATAAAGTTCTGGTAATTAAATTGGTAGAGGCAAATACAATAATTGGCAATTTGGGCAATAAAAAACATTTGCATAAAAGAAGGCCTGGAAGGAAATAGCTGAATGATCAATAGCTGATGTCACGCTCAGTGGCTGAGATGAGTCTCACGCCCCTCAAGATCGAAGTAATCTCGAATCATTCCACCATTCCAACAATGTGGGGCAGCAGCGGAAGCTGCGGCAACCATCGCCAGACGATTTAGAAAAGTTTTTCTCTATAAGTTGACCGCGGTTTTCTCAAAATTGGTACGTGATGACAACTTTTCAGTTTCGGACAAGCAATGTACCTATAAAGACCTTTTAGAATCAATAGCGTTTTGTCGCTGGGGTTTTTTTTTTTTGTCGACCTATGTTATTTAAAACAAATTATAGAAAATTGTTAGCGTTTTCTAAAATCAGTTAACATTAATACTTCGTTATTGAGGGACATTTCGTCTGCGTTCGCCAAAACAAAACCAACACCAAATAATAACAGCAAAAAATTCACATAAATCCAACTGCTTTGTCTTCGTCTCACCGCGCACCCGGTCTGCAACCCTAGTCATTTTGTCATTATAAGCTCAGTACGCAGATGCTCGAAAAGTGTTCCCAAGCATTGAGTCAAAACGAGAGGTCAATAGTCACCCTCTCGCTCTCTCGCACTGCTTTGGAACACTTTTCGAGCATCTGCGTACAGACCTATAGGCTTATGACACTACATTAAAAACTTCATTCATTATTTGTTACTTTGAATGAACAATTAAATTGATCTAAAATAATAAATAAAAAAAATAAAAATAATGATCTCGATAACAAATACCGCCTCTAATATATAAAATTGTATCTAAAAAGTATATTCATGTCTCATTTGACAAAGCGGTCTCACAACTATTCGGCACAAAAACAATAAAAATAAACAAAATAAATAAGTTTTCGGCGGCATGGCTTTTCCGTCGTGAAATTGTGCAATTATTATAAATTAACTAAATCTATGTACAAGAGCGGATGTAAAAATCAGTTTAAGGGTTTTCATATTAATTTCTGCAGGAGTGTGCATGAGGACTCCAGATATGGATAATTATGTACTGCGATTCAGTGTTGCCAGTTTAGCAATTTTATGGCTAGTTCTAGCCATTTTGAAAGGCCGAATGCTAGAAAAATTAAGAAATTGCTACTAGCTATAAATCTAGCTACTTTAAAATAAACTTCAGCTATTTTCGGCAATATTCTCGAACCCGTGATTTAGGTCTGTGAAAATTACCAGTTACAGCGAAAACACTCTAAGTGACTTGAGTGAAAATACTTATCGAACAGTGATTTCTACTTTTGACCATCACTGCTTTGTGTGTTTCATCTCTAGTTTGTGGTGTACATTAAGTGACGCAAAAAAAGTGATGCAAAAATGCCTAAAGTGCTTTATACGCAAAAGTTTCGCGATGCTTAAGTTTTTAAAGCAGCATTATTAATATTCCTCTTTATAGATACGGCCTGCGCAGAAATGGAAAATGCTGCCACGATTATGAAGTGCCAACGAAATTTTTAAAAATGGTGGCCGAAAATGAAAAATATAACAATGAAGACAGTGAAGATGTAGATTTAATAAAATCATTATTGGACATTTAAATTAAAATGCAATTTTTTGGTTATTTTGGGGTAATTTGGTTATTTTTTGGGGTAACAAAATGTTAGCCATTTTTTCAGCCATTTTTACAAACAAATTTGCTATTTTCAGCTAGTTTTTTTCGTAAATCTGGCATTATTTTTTGTTCAAGACCTGGCAACACTGCTGCGATTTCCGGCCATTGTTTTTGTTTACCTTTTAAATTAGTCTGACCGTAGTCGCATTACTAAAGAAATCTAAACCAAACAAGACATATGGTTGTCTCTTTCAAGGTTCTTATGAAGCCGTCAATGAATGAAAACTTGTGCCCTGTATCATACCCGCATATTGAATGAAAACTTGTGCGCTGGGTCATCCCGCATTAGGGAATACCTTAAACATTTCCCTCCCTATGTACGAAAATAACATCGATGTATCGCCATTATAAAAACATCGATAGTATTGATGACATCGATATTTTCCATCTCTATTATTGCGGGTCTCACATCTCTAACCTCGAAAAGTCGATATTCCGAGTTTTCGAACAAAGCAAGTATATCGGAATTGTCTTGCTCTTTAAAAACCACAATTTTTTCGAACCATGCGGACGTTTTGTTGTTAAACACGGTTGAGTTAATAATAATAACTAAATTTATACATGATCAAATCTGAAAATTCGTGCCTGTTTGATAAAAAATAAATTAAACCCTGACACCAAGTACAAATAGCTGCATAACAACAAAACAAAAATAAAATAATTATGTTGCTGTGCGTGCCGCCGTTGTGGTTACGACAGTTTGTGCTTTGACGTATAAATGTATTATACGCATATTGTATTATGAATAAGTGTGCATGTAAATCTAAAAAAATACATAAATATGTGAGTGTATATTAGCCCGAGCTGTGCGATCGTTCGTTTTACGAAACTTGTGCGCGCGTGTGTGTGTGTGTGTGTGTGTGTACATATAAGATATGTGTACATCAAGATTGATTATCTTATAAATGGAAAATAAATAAAGGCAATGTTTTGCTTTTTTAATTGTGCAAAACTTTATTTTATTTTAACAGTGAGTTATCACTATATGAAGAAAAATTCTAGAAGTCATGAATGGCCGACGGCATATGGCTATTATATTTAGTAAAATAAAAAAGTATAAAAACATCGAAAGTTGATCATACTGTGTTTTTATAGCTTGGACTTTAATGCACAGATACTAAGTAAGTAAAATTAATAATCGCACATTAAGCCTTACCATCATTCCTTTAGTATTAAGTAACAAATTTATTAAATAAATGTTTGAATCAAACTTTTCCAAGAAAACCCTTTACCGCCAGAAATATATCTGTAGTTTTATAATGCACAAGAATTTCATTTCATTGGTATGTATCTACAAGCATATGTATGTATTATACCCATGATACACATGTAGGCAAGAATGAGGATCGTATGTGTGGATCGTATGTATATCATTTACACACACACCGGTGTCGTTTTTACTTTGTTTATTTATTTATTTGCTGAAATATACAGTTTTTTCTGTATTCTGTTTTTCACGCATATTTTGTGTGTGTGTGTTTTTTTTTGTTTGGTCTTTACCTGTTGATATCCACACAATCTCCTTCGTTTAAAATAGAAACTCGTTGTGTCATTAGTCTTGCGACCCCGATGTGTGTTTTTCTTTTTCTTTTTGTTGTTGCACCGTAGAGAGTAATTTTTGTTTTTCTTTTTCCTTTAACAAGCATGTAGTTATGAACTACCTACCTATCCATGAAATTTGTACAAAGGAGAGATCACCTTGCAGGACAGCAGGTAGCCAGCAAATCCACATGCTTACAGCCGAGGTCAAAATTATAGCACATTATAATAAGCTTTAGTCAAAATATAAAATATTCCCTCCAAATCCAAGACTCTTTTTGTACGAGCTTTAGGACAAGAATCCAATACTATATTTTTTTATTCTACTTACAAGTCACTTGATTACATTGCCGTTTTATTTTAAACTAAACTTAACTGTATCATATATACAAATAAAATTACAAATTAATTACCGCAAGATATACTTCTTTTAACCGTTGGGATAAAAATGAAGTGGCTATTGTTTTGACAGTATGTATGTGTATCTGAGTGACAATAACATTCATTTGCTTTTTATTATGGCTTTTGGTTTGTTTTTCCTAGAAAAACAAGGAAAATGAAAGAGACGAAGAATTCGTCCTTGCAGCTCAATAGGATACTTTCTTTGGAAATGGATAAAATCAGACAGTTTTCAGGTGTTAACCATTAAATCCCAGTATTTATGCATTTCCAAACGCGATTCAAACAGCAAGAGCTTATATAATTTCTAATATCATCTAAAAGGGTGTAAAGACTTCCAAACAGAAAATATTTGTGTTTTGTTGCTGTGGTTAGACTATACATAGAAGCAAAAAAAAAGGGCGACCGCATGCGTTGACGCGCAGATGGTTAACCTAAGTCCGCTAAATTCCGCTATCTATAGGAAATGCCGACTATCTTGCCACTTTTAAATTTATTTCTTTCGAAATATTACCGGTTCAAGTGTGTTAGATAATTATGGAAAGAATTCAAACTGCAAAATATGTTTTCTGCTTAAACACATGCTTTTTAAACTGCCGCTGGTCGTCGAGTGCGTGTTTTAAAGACACCACTAAGATCAATGTATGTATGTATATATGTACTGTTCAATATGAGGACAAGTACCAAAAATATTTTATTTTATTGTTGACAAAGTTTAGCTTTAGCCCATTATGTATTTAAAACTTTGGTTTGCCAAAGTTAGCTTATTATAATTTCGCAATTAAGTCAGCAATTAACTTATTGTTTTCAATCTTATTTTAGGTTGTGGATTTTGAATACATGCATCGATTAACATTATGGATATAAATAGGTTATTCTGTACAATAAAGTTGTAAATTTAAAGCCGTCAAACAAACGCCTGGGAAAGGAGCGAAAAATGCCGCATACACACACCAGGCATGGATCATCTGGGGATGATTTATGCAGCACAGACGAAGTCAAGATATTTAAAGACGAAGGTGATCGTGAAGATGATAAAATTTCATCCGAAAACTTATTAGTTGAAGAGAAATCAAGCTTAATAGATTTAACGGAAAGTGAGGTAAGAAAAAAAAAATATTTTGTACAGCTTAAGAAAAGTTTTGTGTCAACTGTTTGCAATTTTCAGATTTAGACTTATTTACTTTATAAGAAAGACTTCAAAAAAACTTAAATAATGTATGTATATATTACTAAATATCTGAATAATATATCAAAACAGTTTGTAAACAGTTGACATAATCTATCTCAAATATTATCTAGTTTGCTTTAATTTTATAATATTATTTTCTTTATAAATATAGGAAAAGAGTCTAAAGGTAGCTAGGCCGGATCACAGCCCTGTTTTTAGTAAGTATACATTTTAAATCACCAAACAAATTAAAACAATGTCCTATTTATAAAGTATATCTATAAGCATTGTAATATAGACCTAAATTATTATGGAATGCCAGTTTAATAAGAATGTCAGTTTAAGTTTCAAGGTAGGCTCTTGAAAACAAATAAAATCATAACATTTCACATTCGTGTACCCTGAATATACATAGATCCGATAACCGACGGGCTTCGCAATTGTGGTCATCGGCCTCATTTTTTAAGTGTAAAGACTGCAATGAATGACGAAACTAAAAAATTAGTATTTTATAAAAAAATCCAAACAATTTTGTTTGGCTAAAACATTAGGAATAATTTGTTTTAGATATGTCTTTTTATTTTATGTTTATATAGTCCCTAGTGGCACTTGTAATGACATTTCCAACGATTTAATCTCAGAGGATTAATTAATTTACAAACATTTTTCATACAAGAAGATATAGACAGTTTCATAAGGAAAGTCGCTACTGAAAGTGAAAATGCTCGTAAGAAAAGTCACTACTCAAACGTAACAGTCACGACAGAATCACGATTTGATTCGCGACCGACCAAGAACGGCAGGGAAACCTTTCTGGCTATCACCTTATACATATGTATATACGATGCCTCCAGTGAATATAAATATAGGTATACATGTGTGTGTGTGCAGAGCAGAGAGTGTTCGTTTAAAGAGAGTATATTTTGACTAGAGTGAGAGAACTATGTAGCAAGAGGGGGAAAAGGTGGAGCGCTGGGGAAATAAACCGGCTGCTCTGCGCTGACTTAAACTTTGGCATCCACATCCACCGATATTCGTGGTGCTAACAAGGTGATGAAGATCGTTCACCGACGGACACGCTACCGTACTTCTTTTTTTTGTTTCTCTTCTGTTCTAAATGTATGTATATTTTTATTCAGCTGTATGTGTGAAAAGCTCTCATACATAACGACTGAAACTGGAAAAAAATATTATATTTAAGACTTGAGTAAAGCATAGAAACAGAAAAGTACTAACCCTAACTTTTGCGCCACGTTTACATACCCACAGAAATGTACAGCAAAGTGTTAAGTGTTGGTAAAACAAAGGTTACTTTACTTTGAAATCGGTCAGATATATATATTAGAGAATTAATTATTATAAGCAAAAAAAAAAAATATATATATATATTACACATCCCTTCTTCCAAGGAAGAATGTTTAAGCACTGTTACACTGTTGTACAGTTGCGGTCAAAATAGTAGTCCTTAAATAAGAACATATTAAATAATAAGACTAGTGTTCTTAAACGGAGCGCTGAGTTCAAATGGTTTTAGGCGTAAATTGCCTATTTCTCCTATTGACTTAAAAATAAAGGACACTTTAAGCATATTGTAGAAAAGAAAACTGAAACTTAAGACTACAGCTTTGCTATGCTTTTTTCGTGATTTGTATAAGAAGTACTAGGTAGTAGTAGGTGTTTTAAAATAAACTTTAAACTGCTACGCTTAAAAATTTCACCGAGTTTTTTAGTTTTGGATCTTATAGTCTGAGATACGGATAAAATGTCAGGCAGACATGGCTATGCAGGCTCGCCGGGTGATAGAGAATTCATATACTTTATAAATTGTCGGTTGGCTCTAAGTTACAATACCTGACATCTTCTGGTATCAGGTATAAAAAGCGCTTCTATGTAATCTAATTTAGTCTGATTTAAAAAAAAACTTGTAGCAGAATTGTTTTTTTATAATCTCGCAGGGTATAAAAGTTTTGACGAGAAGTGCAACGCATTGAAGGGAGCACTTTCTACCCCACAAAGTGTGTATATTCTTGATCGGCTTCACCAGACAAGTCCATATAGCCATGTTGATAGATACAATGAGATAGAAGATATCGGGTTGAATCTTTTAGAATAGTCGGAACGATTGGAAACGATCGCTGTTTTTTAACGCATTCCTATAAATTGAGAGATAAAGCTTTTTTTTACGATTTCAGGATTAGGTTATAATTTCATCAAGATCGGACAACTATATAAAATAGCTGACATGGGAGAGATCAGATAATTTATACGAAAATGTAAAATATTGACATATAAAATGTAATTTTTGTGGGTAATTTACGGCATATTGACATACTTTTTCTTTTTTTTTAATTTGACCAAATTTGATCGATTTTCGTTGCAAACTGCATCGACTCTGATGAAAAATTTAAAAAAACCTATTTTGCTGCTTAGGATCATACTTGCCATCTACTGGCTACAAAAAAGGACAGATGTGGGGGTAAAAACAAGTAGGAAAGCTACTGTGACCGACTGTAAGATACACGGTACAGTACATTGTACGATAAGCATTGTGGGTGAAATGAACATGGAAAAAAAATATGTTGACAAATTAAGGTAAATGTTGCTAGGTACATGTTGAGCAACACGCATTGGCGCTGTCAACCCAGAAGAATTAGAAGTATACACAGAAACTTGATTGTTTAATAACTTTCATGTTTATCATCTTATTTTCATATCTATTTACTTAAACCGAAAATCACGACAATGCTTAGTTATACGTTTTTCATAAACGGATTAAATTGCTGTCGCCAAATTTGGCGGCTCTATAGTCTCTCAGATGTGTTGAAACATACGCACTGACGGACTGAAGGACATGGCTTAATCGATTCGGCCGGAGACGCTGATCAAGAATATATATACTTTTTGCGGTCGGAGATGCTTCATTCTGCCTGTTACATACAATCTCGGTTGGCATTAACTTCTAATACTCTTTTACCCTTGGATACCGGGTATAAAAACGCTAAGAAGGACAGAAAACAGGATACAAAATATTGAATGAAAATGTATGGCATTTTCTATTTATTTATTTATTTGCTTTGGCATTTGTAACATATTATTGACGGCTGAAGTCAGATAAGTATACCGCGAATCGATTACATCCGAATTACAAACTTTCAATGGTGATACGATTTATAGATCAATTCTTCGTAAATAAAAATTAAGGACTCAAGAACAAAAAAGGGATAGATTTCCAGACAATAAGAGGTATTTTTTTTTTCGGCTAGACAAAAAAAATAATGATACAGATTTGTCAGATAGTAAACAGAATTGGCCTCAATAATGACCATTAATATAAATATTTGGCTATATATATATATATATATATATATATATATATATATATATATATTGCTATTATATTAATTGCTACTTATGTATGCCCACAAATGTCTGAATAAGCAAATACGCATGTATGGGGAATATGTATTTATATTAGTGCAGCAGAATATATTAAAACAGAATAAAATACATTCATACATGATCCTTTTTTATACGTATGTAAATATGTATATAGCGAGAATATAAACATTCAATGCCCGGGCTTAAATTAAATTTTATCCAGTGTATCCTTGAAAATTAATGGCTTTTCTTAGGAATTTTTTAAGTCCCATTGTGTTTCTTAACTTCGCTGGTTTGGTTCGCAACTGTGCTGCCTGTTTGTGTTTCATGCACATGTTTATGATTTCGCTTTAAGGTATTGTATTTAGATTTAAGTTAATTGTTGTGACCAGTGTAATCTGAAGACATCGAAAATTATTTAGGGTAAAAAGCTTTAGACCTTGACACGATGATATCTAGTGTTAAAAGAAAGAAAATTTCTGTCTAACAGGTTTCTGTAAAAAACATTAAAAGTTAATCGATCCTCTCAGCTTAAAGTATGTATGTATATAGTTGTATTTATGTATGTTATGTTGACCGCCCCGAAAGATGTTCACAGCGTTAAGATAATTTGTAGCCTAAGTATGCCCTAAAAATTGGAGTTAAACCGATTTTACTCAGATTTTAAAATATTTTATATATAAATAATTTACTATACGTATATGTTGGTTTATTTTTGCAGATAAACTCGATACGCACACACCAAGTTTCAATATGGGATATCTGGTTTCACCTTACTCATATGCAAATGGTGCGGCAAGTGGCTTGCCAGTGACAATGGTAGGTTTCTTTTAGCTATATTTTTATATATTTATTACATGTTAAATTGTATTTTTTGGCTTCGAAAAACTAACCTAATTTCTTGGGCATATCCTTTTTGCCAAATAGTTGACAATAAGTTAAGGGACAGTACGAGTATTCTACGGTCATAAGCCTTGATTATTTTCCTTATTTTGTTTTAGGAATTTTACCAATTTAAATTTAAATTAAAGAGGTAACATTTTTTGAAACCGCCACCGCCATTGTTTTCTACTTCTGAATGCCTAAAAATAAGGAAATGATTTTTTGGGGGTTGGTTTTGCAATTTTCAAATACAAATTTATACCCAATGCTCCACGTTTCAGTTTTGGGGTGGTTTTTTTTTTATTGTAATTCTCTTATTCCGTCTATAGTACTTATTTCTTCTCATGCATCAGAGGAAAGCGAGCAGCAACCAATGCTTTCAAAGGATGTAGGTTTGGGGAAGAGAGAGGGAAACGCAAAAACAATGCGTTTTGCTTACGAGATGGACTGAAAGAGCAACGTAAAAATAATACAAGAAAAAAGTTGCGGTGGAGTGCGCTCGACTGTGAGATACCCGGTACCCAAAGCATCAGGTTAAAGACAAGTCTGGTTTTCTGTGGCACTCGCAGACCAATCGGCTTAAACCGCGCACCTATCCACGAATCTCCCAAACAGTTCGATTGCTCCTATAGCAGCTATATGATATAGTCAAAACCTAATAAATAACTTTCGACCTTTTCTTTTCTTATTTCTTATTTCTTATTAAAAAATACGCAAAAACGGTACACCGGTTTTTGCAAAACTTAAATTTTTTCCGCTTTTTGTGTCTGCATTTATTTTTTAAATAATTTTTTATTGACGCCACATCAAATTTGTAAACATATTTGCTCTAGGCAACAACAACTTACGTTTCTAATGCCAATGTGGCCTTACACTTGGTAGAACAAAAAAAATTAGTTTTAATAGGAGCTTGTGAACAAGAAGCACACCACTGCAAACTCGGCGGTGATGTAGAGAGGGCAGGCCCAAGTCTAGCATAATGATATATGATAATGTATACTATATAATATAGTCATCATAAAATCATCATAGAATAAATTGAAAAAAGAGTCTTTTTAGAAAGTGTTATCCAGCTCTAAAACTGAGCGTGCGTAGCATCACCAGCCGAGTCGATTTAGCCATGTCCATGAATTATCCATGTCCGGGCATCTCACAGTCGGACACACTCGACTGTAGCTACTTGTTTCAGGCTAGACTGAAAAAAAAAAGGTTTGTCCGTGAAACAGCTGAGATGGCAACTCTGGACTCTTTCCTCTGCAAGGATGTAACAATAAATAAAGCTTAATAAAGCTTGGGTCTAGCATACCCTACTCCTGGCAAGCTGTTCTCAGAATCTGTATAATCCATTACACTATTCATATATAACTGAACAAATTAGGAAAGTAATGTGGTCTACGGTTGATCTGCAACCGGTGACCGAAGAACCGCTACACGTTAGGTACAAGAACTCCAGACGAGCATTTTAGCCATGTCCATATGAAACAACAGATCTTAGAGACTATAAAAGCTATAGCTAACAAATTTGGTGACAACATTTTTATATTTGGTTAGCAGGTCAAACTTAAAGCAGGGTAATTTAATTCTAAATATATTCTTGCTCAGCATCACCAGCCATCACATCACATGTCTGTCCGGACATGGCTAGATCGACTCGGCTGGTGATGGTCTGTTTGTCCGTCTGTCCGTTGCTACGCAATCTAGTCTCTCAGTTTTTGTGTTATCCGAATAAAACTTTGCATATAGTCTTCTATTGCAGCTAGTATATATGTCGGAGCAGCCGGAATCGGACCACTATATCTTATAGCTACTAGGAACGATCGGGTCAAATTAACCGATTTTCATTGTTTTTTAACGATATCGGATTAAAGCTTAGTAAATTATCTTTTAGTTTATATATAGATATACATTTAAAATTTCATTCAAATTGGACCACTATATCTTATAGCTGCCAAATGAACGATCGGTCCAAATTAGCCGCTTTTCGTTGCTTTTAAATATTCCGGATTAAAACGATATATCAATATCAAAAAATATATTTCCAAATTTTTATATATTATCAATAAGCCTACTGCAAGAGTATATAAACTTTGCCTTGCCGAAGTTAGCTTGCTTTCTTGTTCTTTCATAAGTCAGAGCATAATTAGACAATAGACATATCCATGTGCCGTTGAATGCTTTTGGTTCCGGGTATCTCACAGTCGTTCACTCTCGCCTGTAGATTTCCCACTTGTTTGTTAAACAATAACGAGCAAATTTCGCAGATAATAATACAAATAAGATTAAAGGATCGTACTTTAAGTTAAAATCCGATGTCTTTTAAAACAACGAAAATTGCAGCTATATGATATCAAACAAAAACCTCTTAACGAGGTGAGATAAATGGCAAATTCAAATTAAAACAAGTGGGAAAGCTACAGTCGAGTGTGACCGACTGTGAGATACCCGGTACCCAAAGCATTGTGGGTAAAATTAAACAGGACATGAACATGGAAAAAGAAAATGTTGACAATAAAGACAAATAATGCTTGAATCATGTTGAGCAACACTCAAAAGGGACAAATGTTGCTAGGAACACGTTGAGCAACACCGAACAAACACAAATGTTGCTAGGAACATGTTGAGCAACACGCACGTGCGCTCTCTCTCTCTCTCTCTCTCTCTCTCTCAGAAATTTTATTGTCTAATAACTTCTATGTTTATCATCCGATTTTACTCAAATTTTCAGAACACGTCCACGATTGCCTACTTATTAGGTCTATCCATTTTCTTTACGCCGAAATCACGCATATAGCTTATAAACCGTTTTTTATGATTTTCGGGAGTGGAAGTGGAAGCGTGGCCATATTTTAAAATAAACTTGATCTGCGTGCAACAGATTTCAATGTTGTCACCAAATTGGGTAACTCTAGCTCTTATAGTCTCTGAGATCTGTTGTCTCACACGGACAGACAGACGGACAGACGGACATGGCTAGATCGACTCGGCTAGTGACGCTGATTAAGAATATATATACTTTATAGGGTATAACGTATACCTATATATATGATATAGTTGTCCGATCTTAATGAAATTAAAACCGTAATTCTAGAACTATAAAGAACGACTATATTTCGAAGTTTATAGAAATTCGTTGAAAAACAGAGAAGTTAAAATTTTTTACATAAATTTCGCCATCATTCCTATGGCATATATACTGCGTGCTAAAGAAATAAAAAATATAAAACTGAGAGACTAGTTCGCGTAGAAACCGACAGACAGACGGACAGACAGACAGAAAGACGGACAGACAGACGGACAGACAGACGGACAGACAGACGGACAGACAGACGGACATGGCTAGATCGACTCGGCTGGTGATGCTGATCAATAATATATATACTTTATGGGGTCGGAGATGCCTCCTTCACTGCGTTGCAAATATCATGTCAAAATTATAATACCCTCTGCAAGGGTATAAAAACATTAGAAAAAATAATTTGACTTTAAAACTCCATATCTTTCCTTAATAAATAGAAGTCCTATTGTGCACTCCATTTTTGGAGTATGCTATTGCAAGAGGGCTCACTTCAAATCGATATAGCTTCTGAACTAATTTGAGTTGAGATGTGACTAAGGTCTGAAACTATTCTTAAATGCAAAAAAAATGTTAGACAAAATAAATATTTTTCTTAAGGTGGCCTAACCCCTTAAGGCCAATTGGGCTGGACTTGGCACTGAATAGCGAATTTATCTATTTCTATACTGGACAAAGCTTTGTGTACCGACTTTCTCACAGTCGAGGACACTACTTTATTTTCATTATATGCTAGTCAATTATAAAAATTATTTTCTCAATATGTAGAACATTTTGAATATTAAAAATAAAAATCAAATAATAATATTTTTTTATAAATATTGTAGTATATATTTTTTTTTTCTATATATCTATTTCTATAATTTAACCACTTAAGATAAATACATTTAAGCTAAGTTTTGATTTTTAACACCGAACGAGACATTTTTTTAAAGCCATTTTTACTAAGCTATTGGTAAAAATTAAAGCAAACAATCGGCGTCGTCTATGTATTTCCTATCTCTGAAATAGGGGTGATATCGCATGTATAGTGATGACAGAAACAAGCAGCGAGCGTTGGCGGCACGTTTCATATTCTATTAAGCGGCGGCGACATCAAAGACATATTTCAGTTTCATTGCATCGTTTTGCCGCTGTAGGTTGTCTACAGCTTGTTATTATTGTTGTTTGCTGTGCTGTTTTTTTTTTTTGTATACCCTGTAGTTATATTTAGTGTGCTAGAGAAAGAAAGAAAAGGTTTACAACCCTTTAAAAAAAACATAGAACTTAAATAAATAAAATAGACATTGAAGAACAAAATTGGAAAAATCGCATTTTATAAAGTAGACTTGTGGATAAACAATATATTTTATACTAGGATATAAGGGTATTTAAGTTAGTGCCAACCGATAATGTATGTAACAGGCAAAGGGCAAAATCTCCAACCCTATTAAGTTTATATATTCTTCGGTAGTACCACCAGGCAACCGGCGGGTACACGCAGATAAAGCCTACTACCGTCTTACAAATTAAACCCGTATGTCCGTTTGTCCCACAGTTTCTGAGATATCTGCTTGAAACTGCTCTTTTGATTGCAGGTATAAATAATACAGTATAAATAAAAAATATTTTGTTATTTTAAACCGAAAACGTAATTTACTTTTTGTATCTATAAGAGAGCAAGAATTATACAATTCTTCTTCTTCTTGTCACCAGGGCTTTCACGTTTGTCACTTTTATTTTTCGCTCAATATATAATGATTATTTATGAGTGCTACAACAAGATTTAAAAAATAAGAATTATTTTGTTATAAAAAAATAAAGCTCAAAAAACAATTATTCTTATTTATTTTCTTAAAAATAAAATTTAAGTTTTAGTATTCCCCTGGGGAATAGGATATAGCCTCCATAGAAGCGATCGAATGATTAAAATGAAAATTTAAAATGTTTTTAATTTCTTTTACTTTTTAAGGCCAACAAAATCGGACTCCCACCATTCTTTTGTCACAATGCCGACCCGTTAACAACACCACCGCCAGCACATTGCGGTATCCCGCCGTATCAGCTTGATCCCAAGGCAATTGGTAAGTATAAATAACATAGTTCGATATATAGTAAAAAAAAGTGAGCGTCAGCTCTCAATCTATCGGGTATTTAATCCTCGTGTTTAATTCAATCAATGTTTTTATTTCCGGTACCCATAGGGTATAAGTGTATTTTTACGTATTTGCTAACCGAAAATATATGTATCGAGCATAAGGAGGCATCTCCGACCCCATAGATTATATATAATATTAATCAGCATCAGCAGACGAGTCGACGACTTAGCCATAACCATTTGTCCGTCCGTAGGAAACAAAATATCACTGTCCCTATTTACCCAGACTAGTCTTTCAGCTTTAGAGCTATCTGAATAAAACTTTGCAGGTAGTAATCGTTCTATTACAGGCAGTAACTAAGTAAGTCGGAACGGGCCAAATCGGACGGCTATATCACATAGCTACCACAGGAACGCTCGAAGCTTAATAGGATAATAATAGGAATATCTACGTGAATCCGTTATTTTTCAACATATGCGCATGAAACGCAAAAAATATATATTTTTTTACAATTTAAAAACAAGTTAGAAAGCTACAGTCGAGTGTGCTCGACTGTGAGATACCCAGTACCCTAACTTTCACTTCCAAAACAAACACTCTGTCGAATTGGAACAATCGTTAATTAAAATAGGTAGGAAAGCTACAGTCGAGTGTGACCGACTGTGAGATACCCGGTACCCAAAGCATTGTGTTTGATATTAAATAGCATATAGACATTTAAAAAGATAATGTTAACAAATGAAGACAAATGTTGCTAGGAACATGTTGAAAAACACTCAAAAAAGACAAATGTTGCTAAAGACAAACATGCACGTGCGCTCTCAACATAGACGAAGAAGAAGCATACACAGAAACTTTATTGTTTAATAACTTCCATGTTAATCGTCCGATTTAACTCAAGTTTTCATACATATTTACATCATTACATATTTATTCTATCTATTTACGTTAAGCCAAAAATCACGACTATCTATATATATAAATCTCTAACGCTTCTTTTAAGTATCGGTCGCCTAGCTCATACAGTTGGACCTATCGACATGATTTCTTTGTTTTTTTGTTAAAGATGCACGCTAAGAAAGGATTTTTTGATCGGCCTACTAGAAAGTCCGGAAAATTCGCATTTTTCCAAAATTTACATTCTAAACTACTCTTAATGCAGCTTTAACCAGCTGTCGTCAACCAAACGGATAGCTAAGCGGGGAGAGTGTCAGCCTGCGACCGGGAGAACGATGGTTCAATTCCAGGTAGCGATAAATGCCGGCGGCCGAAACAGTTTTCAGTCGCAAGCAGTAAAATATTATCCTAACTTATATTTTATATTTAGCCCGATGCAACTAAACGAGGCCTTGGCGCAGATAGTTGAAGTGTGCCTCTCGATCGGGGAGCGGGAAAATTAATGTTCGATCCCGGGTCAATTCCTTTTTATACCCTTGCAGAGGGTATTATAATTTTTCCATGATATTTGCAACGCAGTGAAGGAGGCATCTCAGACCCCATAGAGTGTATATATTCTTGATCAACATCACCAGCCGAGTCGATCTAGCCATGTCCGTCTGTCTGTCCGTCTGTCTGTCTGTCGGTTTCTACGCGAACTAGTCTCTCAGTTTTTGAGCTATCGGGCTGAAATTTTCAGCATAGTCTTATTTCTTTAGCACGCAGTATATATGTCGGAACGGCCAAAATCGGACCACTATATCCTATAGCTGCCATAGAAATGATGACGAATATAATGTAAAAAAAATTTAACTTCTGTTTTTCAACGAATTTCTTTTAATTTCGAGATATAGTCGTTTTTTATAGTTATAGAATTACGGTTCTATTTTCATTAAGATCGGACAACTATATCATATAGCTGCCATAGAAGGGATCGGTCGATTTATATGAAAATGTGAAATTCTACATGTAAAATGTAAAATTTACTAAATTTACATTATTTGACATTTTTTTTTTTACATTACCAAAATGGATCGATTTTCAATGATCCAATTGCTGACTGCAAGGGTATACAAACTTCGGTTTACCGAAGTTAGCTTTCTTTCTCGTTTTTTGTTAGTTTCTTTTGAATGGCTGAACTTTTTATACCCGGTACCCATAGGGTTCAAGGGTATTATAAGAGAATGTATGTAACAGGCAGAAGGAGGCATCTCCGACCCCGTAAAGTATATATATTCTTGATCAGCATCACCAGCAGAGTCGATCTAGCCATGTCCGTCTGCCCGTCTGTCTGTCCGTTGCTACGCAAACTAGTCTCACAGATATTGAGCTATCTGAATAAAACTGCAGATAGCCTTCTTTCTATTGCAGATAGTCTATATGTCGGAACGGCTGGAATCGGACCACTATATTTTATAGCTGCCATTGGAATGATCGGAAAATGAATGGAACAAAAATTATAACTTCTCCGTTTTTCAACGTATTTTTATAAATTTCGAGATATAGCTGTTTTTAAAGATTCTAGAATTACGGTTTTAATTTAAGTAAGATCAGACAACTATATCATATACACTGAGGAGCAAAACTGTAACACCATTTTCGATTTCTTACTTCAACGGTCTGTATCTTGAGTTCTATATAATGCATGCTGAAGACTTAGTCTTATTTTGTTGGTGATTCATTTGACTATGTTTTCTAAAAATTTGAAAAAATTTGATAGGCTGAAAGAAATATGGCAAAAAAAATGTAAAGAAGGTCAAATGTTACAGTTTTGCACCCGAAACTTTTTTTGTAAATTTGAATTTAAGGTTTGAAACTCAACCATTAGGTTTTGTTTTTATAAATTAGACAGTACTAAACAAACTTATAGTTTTACCATTTGTATGAAATTTAGAGGTTGTATTACATTTTTAAAGTTAAAAATTAAAAAAAAAATATTGTGATTAACTTTTTAGTTTTAATTTTATTACCAATAAAATATCCAACAAAAAAAAATTGAATATTAAAATTGGACAAAAGTAAGCAACGGGACCGACTGATTAGTAAATAGAGTGGTTTACAATTTCTGTTTCTATGAAAATTTGTATGGACGCCTTCGCTAGCACTGGAGCGGTAGCATAAATCTGCCCCCGATTCATTTTAATTTTATTTATTTAATTTGAATTATTTATTTTGTTTTAATTTTAAAACATTACTTCTGTACGCGAATACAGAGCCAATCGCTTTTATTCGGCACGCGCCTAAAAATATTATTCGCTGGCTGCGATCGAGCGAGTGTTGGTGCTTTGTCGAGTTTTCGGATATTAAGCTTATAAATCGTTTAAAAAGCGTAATTTTCACTGCGAATAGTTTTAAATAATGGTTGTTCTAATTCGACAGAGTGTTTGTTTGGAAAGTAAAAGTTTGGTTTATTTAAATCAACATCGACTGGACTGGTGACTCTGATCAAGATTATATATACTTTAAAGGGTCGGAGTTTTCTCCTTCTGTCTGTTACACACATTCTCGGTCGGCACTAACTTATAATACCATTGTACCCTATGGGTACCGGGTATAATTACGCTTTCAATTTTATCAAGTTCTGACGACTTAATCCTATAGTTACCTTAGAAGTGATCGGTCTTTTCATATAATATGTAAATATCTGCACAACCTCTATGTTTTATATATACATTTTCTATACAAATCCATTAATATTTATAGTTTGGAAACGGGTGGGTCAATTGCAAATTCCAAGGGTATACGAACTTCGGGAGTGGTTAATCTCACCGCTACAAGGATATTGACTTTCTCACCCTATAAATCAACCAACGACAACACAATATTCAAACAAATTATGAAAATAATAATTGGTCATGTGATGAGGATTTCGGTCGTGAATTATAATACGGCAATGATCCATCCATTCAGCCAAATTTCCCCCATTGTTTACATTTTCTGAATAGATTTTGTGGTGGGTTTGCAAAATTGATGCCGAGTTTACCGATCAGAATGGGAACAACCAGCGGCGTAAATAAAAGGCTTCCACTTACTGAGGTTCAATGGATTACACGGATTTATGAACCTTTTCAATAAATAATAATGACCCAAGTAATTCATAATTGAATAACACAATATATATAACATGAGTATAGGGTGAAGTGGTCAAGGATAGGCATAGGCTTCATGTGGAAGGCAAAGGCTTACTTACTATATAAACTTCTCTGGGTTGTTGGGTTGAGTATTATTGTGTAATTTGAAAAATGCATTTTTATACCCTTGCAGGGGAAAAATGAGCATTCTTTTTGACCGAAATCGACCGACTACGTTCTTTACACCACCAGTAATGCTTCTTTCCATTTACCCGAAATGGATGAAATGTGTATTATAGCTATTTTTGGGTTAAGGAAACCGATACCTATTGCTTTAAAGATGGAATACATTCAGCTAAATTTAAGGCTGATTATTTATACAATCAGATGCTTAAACAATAGTTTTGTTTCCAGAGTTTTTCTTAGTTTTATTTTTTCTGACTTGATGTTTATTTATTACGGATAAATATATTATTATTAATTAATAGCATATTGTTGTTGGTGGTAGATATTGTAGTGCTTGTATTAAACGGTAAAATGCTGAAACTAATGCGTATTAACGGTTAATAGGGGGGGCGTTTTTTTCGTTTCAAGGATGAAAAGAAGAGACCGCCCTCTGGGCTGTTTGCAAAGTGGTTAAAGAACGCCGCGACGGTCGAACGTGACCTGAAAACAACCCCTGGGAGTCCCTAGTAATACGAAAATCTTCCGTACAGAATAATAATACTTTTAAATCGGATGTTATTCATCTTGTTTCTACATTGTTGTTGCCTCTATACGTTACTATAGATTTAGCAGCAATGATATGATGAGGCACTCAATATTAAAAGAATTGTGATGTTATCAGTTTCTTATTTGCATTGTACACAAAGGGTATGATAGTAAGCTCTATAAACGATAAAGGTTCTTATATAAATACACGGATTGATCTTGATAATTGTATGAGGTAGAGATATATAGTTAGTACTATTTAATACTAACTATATAACTTAAATTAAGTCAGGAATCACTGGGGACGGCCGTCCACGTAGTGACGATGAGCACAAAGTCACACCTTAAAAATCGACATACTAATCTACTACTACTAATTTTTTTCGTTTTTACATTTACTTAAATTTGTTCAGTTAAGTGCCGATTACAAGAGTTATTAAATAATGTTTGATGTTTTAGTATGAAAACGACGCAAACGTACGCTCGTACGCGTTTAATGCATAAAAAATAAATCAACAAGAAAAGAAGCTAGCTTCGGTAAGCCGAAGTTTGTACACCCTTGGATGGAAGTTTGTCTTCAATAGGATCATTGAATGTCGATTCATTTTAGTAAAATTAAAAAAATATCAAAGTTTATACATTTTTATAACATTACCTACACATTTTACATTTTACATATTCATATAAATCAACCGATCGCTTCTATGGCAGTTATATGATATAGTTGACCGATTTTATTGAACTAAAATAATTCTAGAACTGTAAAAACAGCTTAATCTCGAAATTTATAAAAATACGTTGAAAAACAGAGAAGTTAATTTTTTTTTCTTATGACAGGTATAGGATATAGAGGTCCGATTCCAGCCGTTCCGACGAATATGAAATAATAAAATATAAAAATGCCTTTAAAAGTAGCTAAAAAAGGCGAAATTGTAGTTTTGTTTTTTCAGTTTTCAGGCCGGTTTTTACATGAAATAACTGAGATATGCGATGTAACAATTGTATTATGAAAAATTAGATTTGGATATGTAGTGTCTTTATAAATATACACAAAAAATTCGATGTATATGAACTTTTTAGTTTTCGGCCTTGGTTGACCATTTGGCGGATATGCCCATATACATAATTAATTGGGTCGAATCTGCTCTCTTCTTTTATAGCCATTCAATGTATAATTTAGTCGTAATCAGAAGCTTGCAACGCAATGAAGGTGCAGTATCATCGGTCTGTCTCTCCATTTCAGCGCACCCTAGTAGTTCAGTTTCAGAGCTGTTGGAAATGAATGAATGAATGTTTAGCAATAGTTTTATTTTATAAATTGGATCGGACAAATCAAATAAGAACTATCGAATCTGAACTACTACATAAAGGGTTCCAATATATACTTTTGTATATTTTAAACATTGTTGTAGCCATGTTTCTTCGTATTGCATTGTGAACATTTGTCATTTGAGCATTTTTATGAGGCGCTAGATTATCTGATCAAAGCCCGACCTATTATACAAAAAGGGGTGGAAATGTGCCTTTGCTTTTTCATCATCATCATCGACCGTTAAAGTAGACGTATAAATATAGGATTATTTAGCAATTTTTAGATCAGCCGCCGGTCGCTCGCTTCCAAAGCAGAGTTTTAATTTTAATTGAAAATTTGTTGTCCTTTCTATTTTATATGGCTCGCCTGTTGTCTCTGCCCTTAAAATGTTTTCTATTGTGTTGTCGTTTTCAAGTTCGATTGTTATACGAATTTGAAAACTAAGAAGGGAGAAAACCCTCCCGGGGTTATCCGCGGGCTGTGTAATAATGTGTTCCATAGAGCAGCCATCCCATGAATTAAGCTAGCGACAAAAAGATGTCATTATTATGTGGTCGAGTGCAACATGTTTTTAATGCATTCTCTTTTTTCTGCCCTTAATAGATCCGCATGGAGAGCAGGGTCATGCCCTATTAGCAATATTATATATCTTCTTCCCCTAATATATTTGTGTTCTCGGTTGTCCGTCACGCAACCCTTAAGTGCGATTTTTCTGAATTACTATCAATTTCAAATAAGGGAAGAGGCAGACTCTGGAAGCGTGCTTAATTGCCCAAAATACTGTGTAACTGTATACTATACTTTTATATATTACGGCCAAAAGTACTAAAATTATCGTGTTTAAAATCCCGAGGTTGGCAGGATAGCACATATACTAATAAAATAGTACAATGCATAAGGGAACTGTGAAGGAACTGTAATCATAACAATATAAATAATAAACGTTTGACTTTCTGTAAAAGTAGGCAATAAAACTACCTTCCAATCCATACGGTTTAGGGCAAGTATAGCTTGTAGAGAGAATGTATATAACAGGCAGATCTCCGACCCCATATATACTTGATTAGTATCATCAGCATAGTCGATTGTGCCATGTTCGTCTGTCCATATGAAACAACAGATCATAGAGACTATAAGAGCTAAAGCTACCAAATATGCTGACAACATTCTAATCTGTTGTACGCAGATCAAGTTTATTTTGAAACATCGCATGCCCGAATCCGCCCTCGAGACATATAAAACACGTATAACTAAGCTATAGTCGTGATTTTCGGCTTAAAATAAACAAAAAAAAAGACAAAAACACCTCTTAACGAGGTAAGTGACTATCGCGCACATTCCACTCAAAAAATTTCGGCAACCAAATTTTTTGACAATTAATCGTAATTAAACAAAAAAAAAAAAAATAAATAAATGAATAAATTCAGCACTTAGCTGAAAAAAATGTATACACTGAAATAAAGCAGAAAATTTAAACCAGAGTGCCGATTTTGACGATTTTTAGGCCATAGTCATGGTCATATCGAGGAAAAGTTATTTGTTTTACAACAATTGATTAAAAAAAAGGATTTTTCCAAACTAATCTAAGACCTTTTTAATTGGTTACATATCGAGTGCCGGACCCTGTACCCGATTTCCGTTGTTATACCCGGTACCCATAGGGTACAAGGGTATTATAAGTTAGTGCCAACCGAGAATGTATGTAACAGGCAGAAGGAGAAATCTCCGACCCTATAAAGTATATATATTCTTAATCAGCGTCACTAGCCGAGTCGATCTAGCCATGTCCGTCTGTCCGTCTGTCCGTCTGTCCGTCTGTGTGAAACAACAGATCTCAGAGACTATAAGAGCTAGAGTTACCAAATTTGGTGACAACATTGGAATCTGTTGCACGCAGATCAAGTTTGTTTTAAAATTTGGCCACGCCCACATCCGCCCCCAAAAAACGAATAAAACTTAAATAAGCTAGATTCGTAAATTTTGGCTCAAAGTAAATAGATACAATAAATAAGTAGGCATTTGCGGACGTTTTCTGAAAATTTGAGTAAAATCGGATGATAAACATGGAAGTTATTAAACAATTAAGTTTCTTACCATCTTGAGCCACAACGGCAGTAGCGAAAAAAAGTGTTGCGTGCTTTTGGGCGCAGTATTAATTCGTAACGCAGCTGCGTACAGAATTTGTCTCTTTTAAACTTTGCTCAACATGTTTTTGGCAAAATTTTTCTTTATTTGTCAACATTTTGTTTTTCCCATGTCCGTGTGCTATTTAATTTCACGCACAATACTTTGGGTACCGGGTATCTCACAGTCGGTCGCACTCGACTGTAGCTTTCTCACTTGTTTTTATTCCCTTGCAGGGTATTTTATATTATTTTAAATATTTTATATTTATTTTATATTATTTTTTTTTTTTTGTCCAAAAGTTTGCAACTCAGTAAAGAAGACCTCATGGATTATATAAATATAAAGTATATTCTTGATCAGTAACACCAGCCGATACGATTTAGCCATATCCGTCTGTCTGTCCGCTGCCACGCAAACTAGTCCCTCAGTTTTTGAGCTATCTGAATAAAACTTTTCAGATAGTCTTCTTTGTATTGCAGTTACTATATATGTCGGAACGGCTGGAATCGGACAACTATATCTTATAGCTGCCATGGGAACGGTCGGAAAATTAACGTTTTTATAAATTTCGAGATATAGCTGTTTTTCACAGTTTTAGAATTAAATTTCATTAAGATCGGACAACTATATCATATAGATGCCATAGAAGCAATCGGTCGATTTAAATGAAAATGTAAAATTCTGCATGTAAAATGTAAATCGTTTAGGTAAACGTTATAATTATGTACTAACTTCGATATTATTTTAATTTTACCAAAATGGATCGACTTTCAATGATCCAATTACAGTCTGCAAAGGTATATAGACTTTGGCTTTTCGAAGTTAGCTTCTGGTCTTGTTTAAGATATCGGATTAAAACTTAAAATATGATCTTTTAATTTAATTATAGCAATAAATTTAAAATTTCATCCAAATAGCTGTCATCATATAGCTGTCATAGAAACAATCGGCCAATTTGTATGAGAATATAGAAAAAACAGCAAAAGTTTGATGTCTTTATTAATAAACCTTTTATCCATTTTAGAGATTTTTTTTTTATCCATTTTCATTTTAGTCGAATCGATTAATTGTAAACTTAACGGATATATGTATATGTTAACTTTGGTTCCCTGATAATAGTTTCCTTTTTTATACCATTGCACTGGGTATAATAATTTTGTCATGATATTTGCAACGCAGGGAAGGAGGCATCTCCGACCCCATAAAGTATACATATTCTTGATCAGCATCACCAGCCGAGACGATCTAGTCACGTTCGTCTGTCTGTCTGTCTGTCGGTTTCTATTCTACGCAAAATAGTCTCTCAGTTTATGAGCTATCGGGCTGAAATTTTCAGCAGTCTTATTTATTTTGTCGAAATGTCCGAACTGGGACCAATAACTGCCATAGATGTGTATGTATTGTATTTCTCTAAATTTCAAAATATAGCTGTTTTTTTTTTTATTTATACACAAATTTAAAATTCTAGATGTAAATGTAAAATATGTAGTTAAATTTAATTTATGATTTTTTTGTGACCTATATTTTCATTATTAGTAATTTTAGCCAACTCGAGGTCCATAGTCAACCTGATCATCATATACAGAAATATGAAGATCGTTTTTCAAAAACGATCTGTGTATCTGGCAATTGATAGTCGACAAATCTGATTTCTGTATATGAAGATCCTATCGCAGCTTTATGATATAGTTGTCCGATCTGGACCGTTCCAACAAACACATATACTAACTGCAATAGAAACTAGACTATTTTAAAAGTTTTACCCGATAGCTTAAGAACTGCGGTAGCTTGCGTAGCAACAGACAGACGGACAGACAGACGGACAGACAGACGGACAGACAGACGGACAGATAAACGGACAGACAGACGGACAGACAGACGGACAGATAAACGGACAGACAAACGGACAGACAGACGAATAGACGGACAGACGGAAATGGCTAGATGGACTTGTCTGGTAATGCTGATCGAGAATTGTGAAAATTATAATACGCTGCAAGGTTATACAAATTATCGCTTTGTTATTCATCATATTCCCATCTAATCCGATACATGACAATTTTGAAAAATGAAATTGAAAGATCCTTAAATGTCTTTGACCAGAGAAAAATGGACAATTAAAATGGTTCGGCAACATGGATCCATCAATGTTACATTAATTTTTTGTTCAGCTCTAAGTAATAAGTAACTTCTTTATAATAAATATCACCGAAAATACCCGCAATTTTTAAAAATTACTTACATTTACTAAATTGTATACCTGCAAGGATATATAAACTTCGGCTTGCTATTTTTCTATACATGTATGTATATGGTCAGCCTTATTAATGTTTATATAATATTTGGATGATTTTTATGCGCAACCAATTCAATTTTCTGCATTCACAAAAAAGAAGAGGAAACGGATCAACTGTTCAATACTAGACACAATATAGTAAAACCAACATCTATTATATACAAAATGAATTTTGCAGACCTCCATGGAATACGATAAAATTAAATTAAAACGGTAAGATGCAGATCTTCAACACCACCATGTAAAGGGTTTAAGTCGATCAGCGGAATAGTTAGAATATTGGGAATGTGCGCGCTTAAGGCCCTTCTGTACCGGGTACCTCACAGTCGAGAGTGCTCGAGACTCGACTGTAGCTTTCCTACTTATTGTTATTGTTCATGTGCAATATGATTTCACCCACAATGTTTTGGGTACCGGGTATCTCACAGTCGGTCACCCTCGACTGTACCTTTCCCACTTGTTTAAACTCAAATAAATATATTTATATGTTGTTTATTTGCAGGCTTAGCTCGTCCAGCTTTATATCCATTTGCTGCTGGGCAATATCCTTATCCAATGCTAAGTTCGGACATGTCTCAAGTGGCATCTTGGTAGGTTTTATTTAAACTAATAATGTAAACTTACAGTAATAAAATATAATAAATATATTTATTTACAGGCACACACCGTCAGTGTACTCAGCATCTAGTTTTAGAACTCCCTATCCCTCGTCATTACCAATAAATACGACGCTACCAAGGTAATTGTGGTTTAGCCAGCATTGCAAATAAATTGAAGCTTACAGTTTACATACACTCACAATTAAATAAAACAATTAAATCATATAAGATATGTTCTTTAAGATTGTAAATTCTTTTTTTTTCAACAGTTTCCTATTCTATTCTTATAAATGGTACTGCGAGATTTAATAAACAAATATTTTATCTTTCCTCTTTGCTGTTTGCAGCGACTTTCCTTTTAGATTTTCACCTAGTTTATTGCCTTCTGTACATGCAACTTCACATCATGTCCTTAATTCACATTCTGCCATTGTGGGGAGCAGCTCAAAGCAGGATTGCGGAAGTCATCAGGATTCAACAACGAATAATAGATATCCAAGGTAAGTGCTATTAATGTTGTTTATATTTTATAAAAGAGTTGTTGTTATTTTAATACTAATATAAATGAGAACGAATGCGACTCAACCAACTGTTTAAAATATTTTTTAAATAAATAAAGTAGCAGAGTGTAAGGGACTTTCCCGACCATATAAAGCTGTGTGGATAAAACTTTCCACTATTCTATTGCAGATAGTATATAAGTCGGAGCGGAGGATCGAACAACTGAATCAAATAGTAGAAAACTCCATTATACTTTTTTTTAAAACACGAGTTACAGTTTTTCGATTTTTAAATCACGTATATGCAATAACATACATTCTTTAGGCTTCCGAAACTATCTTTTTTCTTTTTTGCCTAGAAAATGCTTTACTTCTAGGAAGTTACATACTACATTTTTTTTATACCCGGTACCCATAGGCTACAAGGGTATTATAAGTTAGTGCCAACCGAGAATGTATGCAAAAGGCAGACTTTAAAGGCTAGATGTTCTTGATCAGCGTCACCAGCCGAAGCGATTTAGCCATATCCGTCTGCCCGTATGTCCGTGTCCTAACTGTCCGTGTAAAACAACAGATCTCAGAGACTATAAGGACTACAGTTACCAAATTTGATGACAGCATTGGAATCTGTTGCACACAGATCCAGTTTATTTTAAAATTTGGCCACGCCCACTTCCGCCCCCGAAAATTATAAAATATGTATATATGCTATAGTTATAATTTTCGGCTTGAAGTAAATGGATAAAAAAATTAAGTAGGTATTCGCGGACGTTTTCTGAAAATTTGAGTAAAATCGGATGATAAACATGGAAGTTATTAACCGATATCGTTTCTCTGTAAGCTTCTTCTTCTTGTCGAGAATGCCAGGTCTTGTTCTTCAACATATTTATAGCTACATTTGCCTTCATTCATTGCCATACTAGACTTATTAGATCCTTTCGATAAAACAAAAGCCGCAAATGCGAAAGCCAAGTAAATAATAATAATTCCAAATTAAAAAAAAATAATTAATCAGATATATAATGAAATATGTGATTAAGGATCGATGCTCAAAGTGTCGAATCCGATTTTGGCAGGTATGAAATCAAAGGAGGTTAGTTGATTATTAAAGAGATTTCATATTATATTTATTCATAATTCGGTCTTAATATTAAAGAGAGTTCTAACATATAAATTTAAAGGGTAATTTCCTAAAGAGGGGTGAAGGGCGCAAAATTTACATCCGCCATCTTTAATTTACCAATGGAGGAGATTTCCTTCAATGCATCCATATTCACACACAATCGCACATATGTATGGGGAATACAAATGGACAAGACTTTCGAAGAATATATGGAAGTACTCTCTCATTGGTCCTCTCATTAAAATGTAGCGCCTGCGCATTTTCACAATCAACCCCTAAAATCATCAGAATTTCATTTTACCCCTTCGAAACTTCGAAATATTCTTCTCGAAATTTTCGTCAAATTTTTCTACTACTAGCTGTTTTACACTATTAGTCCTATTAATAAAAAGCTAAAACAATAATTTAAGGCCAAATCATAAATTTAAAACCTACATGTTCGATTAAATTTGTATAAAAAATATTATTTTACAACTTTGTTAAAATTCAATTTTTGGGATTATTGATAGAACTCTAGTGTAAATTCGGGGTGGCCCTGGAATTTCTGTGTCCCTTTTCAAATCTGTGCAATAGTTCAAAAAATTTAATGTAAACTTTTTTTTTAATACGAATACATATTTTTGTACAAACTAGCTAGGGTATATCTGTTTTATACTAACTTTTTGCACAATTTGTTTATAATATATTAATATTTTGCATTACACACCAGTTTCAAATCTTCAAAAAAATTTAAAGAGCTCCGCTACTTCTCTATAAGCTAATCGACAAAAAAAAAACTGCATTTAAAATGTTAGCCACGCCCTGGTCTCTCGTCTCTCATGTCTCTCCTCTCTACCTAAACACAATTCGAAAGCCATGTTTTTAAATTCTAGATTTGATATTAAATCGTTTAATGCTTTAATTAATACACAGATATATAATATAAAAATAATATATATAGACACATACCAAATACAATGCAAATCGCTGTTCAAAATCATTTGAACAAAATCACAAGAAAATTTGTCCCAATCACTGACATTGTTCTATAATTACCCCAATGCTGTTGCTTTTCCTTAAATTTGGTTATGTACTCTCCTTTCCAAATATTTTGATATGGCCACTGTAAAGCACTATAAAGTGTGCTTTCACTAAACTGTATAAAAGATAATCCTCAAGGAGAAATAGGCAAAATGTTTTGCCAAAAAATTTGCTTACTCTAAATTTTGTAGGACAAAATTTATTTTGCACAAAATAATAAAACAAATAATAGTTAAGTGTTACCCAATAAGAAACTTAATCCTAGCTTTTGTGGTAAGCTTTCTCTATGTAGTTGTTTACGAATATTGTTGTTAATTAGGTAAGCTAGTTATTATTAATATGAACTTGATCTCAGAAGTTTTTGTTTGAAAATGAAATAAAATGAAAAACAAAAGTTTTTATTTAAATTAAAGTATTTACATTTTGTTTGGCGATTCTAAAGTTTATTTCATTTGTAAGATATTATTATTTGTAGCCAAATTAAAAAAAAAAAAAAAAAAAACAAGAGATGAAGCTTACTTCGTTAAACCGAAGCTTGTATACCTTTGAAGTCTGCAATTGGATCATTGAAAATCGACACATTGTTGGTGAAATTGAAGGTATCGAATTTTGTAAATTTTTATAACATTTACCCACACATTTTACATGTAGAATTTTATATTTTTATATAAATCATTCGACCGCTTCTATGGCAGCTATATGATATAGTTGTCCAATTCCGGCCGGTCCGGCTTGCAAAATAAATAATACTATGCTGAATATATATGCCCGATAACCCAAAAACTTAGTTTGCGTAGAAACCGACAGACAGACAAACTTGTGGTCAAAATTATAACACCCTGCAAAGGTATAAAAATACAGATTTTCTCAGATTATTATAAATTAACCGATTCCTCTTATGGTAGCTATATAAAATATAGTAATCCGATTTTGATAAGATTCAAAATTAATTTTTAAAGCGTTATAAAAAAAGTTAAATGAGATATGTATGTTCCTATATATTGAAAAAAAATCAAGTGATGCAGATTTTCCTACTATACCAAGTACCCAAAAAAAAAAAAGAAAACAGAAAATGTTGACAAATGAAGACAAATGTTGCTAGGGACAAATTGAGCAACACGCACTTTCATTCTCAACATAGAAGAATATGAAGCCATACACAGAAACTTTATTTCCTAATACCTTCCATGTTTATCATCCGATTTAACTAAAATTTTCAGAAAACGTCCACGAATGCCTATTTATATATTCTATCTATTTACTTTACGCCGAAAATAACGAATAGCCTATATACAATTTGTTATAATTTTGGTCGTAGCCAAATTTTAAAACCAATTTTATCTGCGTGCAATAGATTCCAATGTTGCCACCAAATTTTATAGTCTCTGAGATCTGTTGTTTCACACGGACGGCTGGTGACGCTGATCCAGAATATATATACTTTATAGGGTCGGAGATTTCTCCTTCTCCCTGTTACATACATTCTCGGTTCGCACTAACTTATAATACTCTTTGGCTACCGGGTATAAAAAGCACACAGAGGTAGGGGAAATAAAAACTCTGGCTTCCAACATTAAGCGCGGCCAAAGTTAATGCATAGTTTTCCTAATTCCCAAGTCCGGGTTCAGCAAGATACTAGTATATAATGACGCATTTAATGTTGAAGTTCGATCGGCAACAAAGTGCACTGATGATCTCCTTGGTAAGAGTGAAACAGACTGTACGAACAACCTGCTGCATTTGTGTTCTGACATAAACGATCTGTGTATTTGGTAATTGATAGTCAACAAGTGTGATCTGAAAAAAAAAAATATTAATCTTAAAATCATAAGAAATGGCCATACCTCAGAGTACGTGAAAATTTGTTTAAAAACAAAAACGGTACAACTTTATTTCCGTTCCTATGCCAGCTATATGGTATGGTAGACAGATCGGGCCCGTTCCAGCTTATATACTACCTGCCATAGAAAGAAAACTATCTGCCAAGTTTTATTGAGATTTTAGATCATATTCAATTAAAAGTGGTATTATAGAGTTATAGTAGTTAAGCTACAGTAATGACACAAGAAAAAGTCTGGAATATTGTTTCCGTTGGAAAAAATATAAACTTTTTTCTATAGAGGCGTTTCAAAATCATAACACACTTTTAATCACTGTGGACGGCAGTCCACGTAATGACGATGAGCACCGAGACTGTAGTGCGCAAGGAGACTACTATATACAGCCGTAGAATTGAAAATCTGCTACGATAGTCCGATCAGAACCATTTATATCTTGATCGAAAGGTATTGTAAACCTCTGAAACTGCATACTAAGATTTTTCAAAAACGGATTCGTTTTGGAGAAATGGGAGTGAAAGTGCGAAGTTGAAAATTTAGAAAATTGGGGCCGGTGGAGCAAAAATCTAAAAATTTTTAATGTTGTTGTGATCTTGCTCTTAATACGCGTCCAATGACACCTCGAACGTAAGGTTTGGGAGTTATTAAGCCTTGAGAAGTGGCAATTTAAGCGGTGCATGATACTTTGACCGCGATTTTCTCAAAATTGGTGGATGATGGAAACTCTTCAGTTTCGGACTAGTAATTTACCGGTTCAGATCTATCAGAATCAATGGCTTTTATTCGCCGGCATTTTTCTTGTCGACCAGTGTAGTTATTTAAAAAAACATATTTAAAAAATTTTTAGCTAGTTTCAAATTCGGCACGGTTTCTGTTTTGCCTTTTTAAATTTTTCAGCTAAGTGCATCCCTGGTAAAGCAATTTTTGTATGATATTTATAATTTTTTTTTTTTAAAGCGTAGAACCTTGCTTAAACATATTTTGATAAACATAGGTTGAACAATTATCTAGCATATGCTTCTTAAATTTCACCGATTATCTTATTTCGTTTAATTCTGCAACGAAGAAACTCAAATGGCCCCACTGTGCATTATTTCAGCCGAATAAGATCGCAAAAGTCGTCAAAAAATGATAATTAAACTTCCAAACTCTTCCTTTTGAGGTTATTTGTAAACTCTGCAATGGGAATATATGTCTCGGCTACCACCCAAGGAAAAAATCGATCACCATAATGATACCGAAGCCGGGAAAAACCACACAATTCCGTTACCCTACAGACCAATAAGTGTCTTTTCAAAAATGTTCTAAAAATGCCTTCTAACACGCATAATACCATATCTGGGAGCACACAATGTTATCCCGGCTCATCAATAAGGCTTTCGTCAAAGCCATGGAACAATCTAACAAGTCAACAGAATAACATCAGAGATACGCACAGCCTTCGAGCATTGACCATACTGCAGCGCAATATTTCTCTATGTATCTCAGGCTTTCGATCCAGTCTGGCTAAATGGCCTCATGCATAAAATAAAATAAAACTTGCCTACATACACTCATAAGCTACTTGAGTCGTATCCTTACAACAGAGACTTCGCAGTCAGGTGCAACGCAACAACATCTGACTCCTACACTATCGAAGCTGGAGTTCCACAAGGAAGCGCACTTGGGCCTACTCTATTCGTCCTTTATACAGCGGATATTCCGAGGATAACGAGCGGCTAACAAGATCCACGTTCGCTGACGACACTGCTATCCTAAGTCGCTCGAGGTGCCGATGCCCAGCAACAACCCAACTAGCTAATCACCTTGTGGTAGTTGAGACGTGGCTAAACACATAACGTTTACTCTCAACAGGAAAACATGCCCTCCAATATCCAATAGACGACTAATCTGGCGAGGACACATCGAGTGGAGCAGACTTCCCTGGACTCCCCTGGATCTTAAACGCCCGATCGCCACTGTGTCTGGACTACAAGGTCCTGCTCTACAATTCCACTCTCAAACAGCAGCAACATAGACAACATACAGCGCGCACAATCAAAAATCTTGAGAACTATCACTGGGGCACCACACACCATGGTATATTCGCAACCAAAAAATCCACAGGGATCTAGGCACTCTTGCAGTAAAAGATAAAAAAGACAATCAAAAAGAATACAATGATAAACTTTCTGTGCACCCAAGTCTCCTGGCAAGAGGCTTGACTTGGGTTTCCAGCAGAACCCACCAACGAAATGACCTTCCAGCCCAGCAATAATTTTCAGGGCTAGTTAGGTTATTAATAGAAGATTTGATACATTTATTGTTAGTCTCGAAAATGAGAAGATTCAATAAATAACAGCAAAGCATACAAATAAATAAATAAAGCAAAAAATTTATTTTTTCCCATTTTAGTTTAATTATTATTGAAAAATGTCTAATGATTTCGACTCGACTCTATAATAGAAATAGTTAATATATTTACACCCGGTGCCCATAGGATACAAAGGTATTATAAAATAGTGCCAACTGAGAATGTATGTAGCAGGCAGAAGGAGAAATCTCCTACCCTATGAAGTATATATATTCTTGATCAGCGTCACCAGCCGAGTCGATTTAGCCATGTCCTTCTGTCCGTCTGTCCGTCTGTCCGTCCGTGTGAAACAACAGATCTCAGAGACTATAAGAGCTAGAGTTACCAAATTTGGTGACAACATTGGAATCTGTTGCACGCAGATCAAGTTTGTTTTTAAATTTGGCCACGCCCACTTCCGCCCCCAAAAAACGTAAAAAACGTTATATAAGTTAGATTCGTACATTTTGGCTCAAAGTAAATAGATACAATAAATAAGTAGGCATTTGCGGACGTTTTCTGAAAATTTGAGTAAAATCGGATGATAAACATACAAGTTCATAGAAGTTATTAAACAATAAAGCTTGTACATGCTTATTCTTCTTCTTCTTCTGAGCCACAAAGGCAGTAACGAAAATAAGTGTTGCGTGCTTTCGGGCGCAGTATTAATTCGTAATGCAGCTACGTACAGCTGCAGAATTTGTCTTTTTTGAACGTTGCTCAACATGTTTTTAGCAACATTTGTTTTCATTTGTCAACATTTTGTTTTTTTTTTTTTTTAAATGAAATAATGTCTTCAATTTCATTGGAGGCTTATTTCGTTTTCCATTTTGGGGTCCTGGGTTCTGGTCCTGGGGTCTTATTTCCAACACCCATAATTTTAAGCGTATTGTTAGAGGTACATGTAGCTGTCTTTTACGGTTTTAGAAATACGGTTTTAATTTCAATAATATCATATATAGCACTATCATATAGCTGCCACAGAAGCGATCGATTGATTTATATTAAATGTTATAAAAATGTACAAACTTCGATATTCTTTCTTTCTTGTTTTTTTATAGAATGATCGATGCCAATATGTTCCTTTTAATATTAATGGAAAACATGGTGCAAAGTGCAGAAAACTGCCAGTCAACGATCATACATACATAAATATGTACTCGATAGGCATTGTGAGGGCGTGGGTCGTCTGGAAACAGACAAAATTGATAAAAACACACACTGTTATTAAAAATATAGATATCAAAATAAAAACAAGTTGGAAAGCTACAGTCGAGTGTGAACGACTGTAAGATACCCGGTACCCAAAGCATTGTTGGTGAAATTAAATAGCAATAAACATAGATAAAATAAAATGTTGACAAATGTTGCTGGAAACATGTTGAGCAACCCCTGAAACAGACAAATATTGCTAGGAACATGTTGAGCAACACCCAAAGGGACATGTTGAGCAACACTGACGTGAGCTTTCAACATAGAAAAAGAAGAAGCATACACAGAAACTTTATTGTTTGATAACTTCCATTTCTATCATCTGACTTTACTCAAATTTATAGAAAACGTCCGCGAGTACACACATTCTCAGTTGGCACTAACTTATAATACCCTTGTACTCTATGGGTACCGGGTATAATGAACTAAAAGAATACTTCTGAAATGATGCCTAAAAATTCCATATAGAATATTATGAAAGTTGTTCATTAGTAGAGAGAAAGAGACTTAACAAATACTAAAAATCCGAAATAAAAAGCTATTTGCATAAAGAATAAATTTTGGTTTAAATTTTGAGGCTCACCGTTATTCCGGTATTATTATTATTAACAAAAGATTGGTCTACATGTACAATATAAACGTTTTTCAATTTGACCTATAGGTTCTTCAGATAATAATTTTGTTTTTATACCCTTGCAGAGGGTATTATAATTTTGCCATGATATTTGCAACGCACTGAAGGAGGCATCTCCGACCCGATAAAGTATATATGTTCTTGATCAGCATCACCAGCCGAGTCGATCTAGCCATGTCCACTAGTCTCTCAGTTTTTAAACTATCGAGCTGAAATGTACAGCATAGTCTTATTTCTTTAGCACGCAGTATATATGTCGGAACTGCCGAAATCGGACCACTGTATCCTATAGATGCCATAGGAATAATGACAAAATGTATGTAAAAAAAATTTTTTACTTCTCTGTTTTTCAACGAATTTCTATTAATTTCGAGATATAGCTGTTTTTTATAGGTTTAGAATTGTGGTTTTAATTTCATTAAGATCGGTCAACTATATCATGTAGCTGCCATAGAAGGGATCGGTCGATTTATATGAAAATGTAAAGTTCTACATTTAAAATGTAAAAGTCACAAAATTTACCTAGTTTGATATTTTTTCAACATTACCAAAATGAATCGATTTTCAATGATCCAATTGCAGACTACAAGGGTATACAAACTTCGGTTTACCGAAGTTAGCTTTCTTTCTTGTTATAAAAGTTTTTGGGACCACTTTTTGGGTGGCGTAACCCTGATTACAAATATAATTGTTTGTAACATTGTATATAGACAGTCTTACTTCAAAATACTACGTTTGAATTATTAAGATATCCTTGCTAGTTTACCGGCAGTTTTGATTTTTTTTTTTTTAATTGTTGCACAAAGCTTTGAGTTGCAGTATATCTTTAAACTTATATCTATCAGAAGGATGCAGCTCGGTCGATTTAGCCATGTCCGTCTGTTCGTTCGTGCTGGTAAACAGATCTCAGAGCCTAAAGAGCTAGAGCAACCAAATTTGGGGACGGCATTCTAACCCTTTGCACGCAGATCAAGTTTCTTTTAAAATTTGGCCACGCCAACTTCTGCCCCCGAAAATAATAAAAAACGTTATATGACCTATATTAGTGATTTTCGGCTGAAAGAAAATATATAAAATAAAATAAGTAGTACGTTTTCTGAAAATTTGAGTAAATCTTATGTTAAACATGAAAGTTATTAAACAATAAAGTTTCTGTTCATGCTTTTTCTTCTTCTATGTTTAGAACGCTAGTGCGTGTCGCTCAACATGTTCCTAGCAACATTAGTCTTTTTTGGGTGTCGCTCAACATGTTCCTAGCAACATTAGTCTTTTTTGGGTGTTGCTCAACATGTTCCTAGCAACATTAGTCTTTTTTGGGTGTTGCTCAACATGTTTCTAGCAACATTTGTCCATGTGTTACTTAATTTCACCCACAATGCTTCGGGTACCGGTCACATGAAACACACTCGACTGTACCTTTCCTACTTGTTTATTTATTGATTAGAAATTTATTTATGATTAAATTTCCATTGATAGTTAATTTCATGTTTTGTTGATTCTCCCGTAAGTCTATCCAGCAAAGTAAAACATTTTTGAACCAAAACAAAAAATTGTGTTCTGCCTTCTAACAAATAAAATGTTCCAAAAATTAAAAAAAAAATTTAATAGAATAGCTTGAATAAAATCGGGTTTTCTCTTTTTCTCAAAAGTAAAATGTTGGGTAAAGCATTACAAAATTGTTTCACTAAAAATATTGTGGTTAGTTGACTGATTTCTAAGATTGGCCCATACACATATTCTTGCATAATTATAGTTTTCATTAGAACGATTACTTTTAAATGTGCACATTGATGTTCTAAAAGCGGTATATTTATGCTGGTGTTTATTAGTATTTCTTTCTAGTATTTTTTATTCCTCATATCTACGCAACCCGCTAGCAAAAAAGCCAGGCGAAATGCACAATGATAGCTAACAAAAGTTATTAATCGATTTAATTCGTTAAAAACTATCAACAAGTAGATGAACATTTCTAGATATTTATATTGTGGTAATTACTTACCATTAAATACATTTAGATGTAAGCAACTTTTAATTATAGTAACGATTGTTGTATTATTTATATGTATTTTTTTAAGATTTATGAAACACAGCATTTTACCAAAAATACTACATTATTTACTTACTGGTGATTTATTAGGTTATTTTCATTTATTTTTGCGAGTTAGTGTGAGCGATTGTTTTCAAAGAGAAACGTCCTGCGCAATAGCTCTTACGCATGTATGTTGATTCGTTTTAGGGACTCGTTTCTTTCTCTCATTCGGAGAGAGCCATCCTTCGGCATCGTTAAGTTTTATCTTTTAATTCCAGAAAAGAGAGATATTGTTTGTGGCAGTATATACAATTTTAAGAAAATCTATATAAGCGGAGATACTGAACTGTATTTGCAAATAATATTTAAAATAAATTGAGCTGCAATAATAAAATCCTTAAGCGCTTAACTAAACACGTCTATAAGTACTAACAAACGGATATAAATAATCAATAAGTGTATTTTACACACCAAATTTAGCAAAGGTTTTTTCGTGTGTTTGGTTTGTAAATAATTTAAAATGACATTAAAATTATATGTAAAAAAAAAAAGTTTAGCAAACTAGAATCGTGTGTGTATTTACATGGTGTGCGACTTATAAAGCTCTTTAAAACTACTTTTAGCCACATTTTAATCTAAAATAATATTTTTTTTTATCTTTCAAAACAAAATCCTAAACAAGTTCTGTAATCATCTTAAATTGTTCTTTAATTTTTAATACGGATTATGGTAAACGCAGCTTAAAATTAACTAAATTAGATCTGAAATAATAAATATATTTCATTATATCCATTATACCAATATTTAAATATAAAAAAAAAATGTCCAAACCATAAGGCTATTAAATATTAAATACTTTTAACTTACCAAACAAAAAATTGCCATGAATTGGACTTTTGCAACAGGCTGCCAATAAACAGGGTGCCTTTTCTGGAACTCACTTTATAATTTAGATTAAGCAAGAAAGCAAGCTAACTTCGGTAAGCCGAAGGAAGTTTTTATACCCTTGCGGTTTGAAATTGGATCATCGAGAATCAATCCATATCGGTCAAATTAAAAAGATAATGAAGTTATTTCAAATTTTACTACAATTACCTATACATTTTGTATTCACATTTTTACATTTTCATATCTTTGCCGTAATTTTGAGATCGCAAAAAATAATTACTCCATTATCTCAAAATATGTAAAACATGATAAACAAGAAAGAAAGCTTACTTCGGTAAGCCGATGTTTGTATACCCTTGCAGTCTGCAATTGGATCACTGAAAATCGATCCATTTTGGTAAAGTTGCAAAAATATCGATGTTTGTAAATGTGTTTATTATTTACCTACACATTTTACATTCAACATGTAGAATTTTAAATTTTTATATAGATCGACCGATCGCTTCTATGGCAGCTATATGATAAAGTTGTCTTAATGAAATTAAAACCGTAGTTCTAAAAAACAGCTATATCTATATAATTCTTTTTACATTAATTTAGTGGTTAATATAGTGGTCCGATTTCGGCCGTGCTAAAGAAATACGTCTGCTGAACATTTCAGCCCGATAGCTCAACAACTGAGAGAATAGTTCGCGTAGAAACAGGCAGACAGACAGACGGACAACGCTAGATCGACTCGGCTGGTGATACTGATCAAGAATATATATACTTTATGGGGTCGGAGATGACTCCTTTACTGCGCTGCAAATATCATGGCAAAATTAAAATACACTCTGCAAGGGTATAAAAACAGCGAAGTTAATTTTTTTTTTCTATTAATATCTTGATTGTTCCTATGACAGCTATATGATAAAGTCGTCCGATCTGCTCCGTTTCGATTTGTGTACCAATGGGTATAGAAAGAAGACTATTTGCAATGTTTCAATCAAATAGCGAGAATAGTTTGCATTGAAACAGACAGCGGACATCGGGCTGTTGTTGCTGATCAATAATATATATATGTACTATATAGGGTCACTGCGTTGTAATCTTATGACTAAATTTATAATACCCTGCAAGGGTATAAATATATATAGTATAATATCAATATAAATACCATTTCTAATATTTGCATTATCAATATCATTAAAATACAGCAGCAAAATCAATAATAAACAACACAGAACCCAAAACAATTTAAACAATAATAATTCGACGAGAAACAGTATTAGTTAAATGTTTATTGAAACATATCAGTGAGGCGACGTTAAATAAGCGATAACAAAATAGAATCTAACCATTAGCTAATAAAATAAATTCCTTTAGAATTAGAGTTAATGGAGTTTAACAACTATGATAAATACCTAACTATTAATCAAACTAATACAACTAAGGATCTTTACAGTAATTGCTTTGGCTTAAGAAAACAAATAATAATGCCCAATTATGGAAGGAATTCATCTTTGGACTTAAAAGATAGAAAGTCAAGCCCATATAGCCAAGAAGATGGCCTCGTCGAAAAACAACAATCTTCTTTCACTGATTTAAAAACGAAAAATACGTCAGTGGTCGACACTATTTTCGGATTTGGAGCATTGCCTTGCAGCGAAAACCTTGCTAAGCCATTTAGTACATATAGAAAAAACACTCAAGATATTAACAACTCACCATCTGAAGAATACCCTTCAAAAAAACCGCCTTCATCATTATCTGAACTACTTTTACGACAGCCAAAAGACATTTCCCAACAATATTGGCCAACGTTACAGCAAGAAAGTGTTTGTCTAGAGGATGAAATGTTGCGCAATAGAAATGAATTATTTTCTTGCATATATAATCAACAAAAATGCTCTGATCAGCAAATTTTGGCCACACAACTGTTCTATGCTCGATTATTCCAGACGCAACAGCTACCAGAATCTGACAAAACAATAAACAAAGCCTTTTCTGGTTTAGCAAAAAAAACAATAATACGACAAGAGGATCTGCCACCTACACCATCATCTCAAGATAATAATAATAATAATGAGTTACTTAGTGGAGATGGTGACGAGAATAGTTTAAGATGCGAAGATCAACCTTTTTTTGATAATCGAACTCAAAACAACATGCAAGATAATAATGTGCATATTGATGACAATGTTAAAACAGTTGCTGATAACAAATATGTAGAATCATACGACCTGCAGCACACTTGTCAGTTTATAAGGGAACATAAAAACATACTTAACGAAATTAAGACTAAACTCGAACAACTTTCGTTAATCTCCGGAAAATTTCGAAATAATTTGGGGAATATAAATGAAAACGATAAAAACAATACAAATTCAGCTTTAGAAACAACAGTTCGAAGACAATTGTCAGATAATTGCAAGACAATTGATACCATATTGGATCAAGTGAAGCGTTTATACAATAAATGGAGCAGTTCGGAGCTTTATTATCAACGTAGCCTACAACGTTTGGGCCTGTCGTCTTCCGAAGAAGAGAGTCCAACGACAACGCATACGATAATGGCTTTAGCTGCCATAGCTTTATCGGAAGAAAGTGAAGAATCTGCTGGCAACAAAATTAAACCAATTGATCTGAAAAAACCCGAAAATAAACCCAAAACTCTCAATGAAATTGAGAATATTATATTGAAATTGGCGTCAGCGATTAACACACATAACTTATATGGTAATGACAACATTAAAAGTGATGGCGAAGACTTAATGTCGGCAACAACGTCACCCAATTGCATTTGGCATACGAAAAAAAGGAACTTTTTAAATAACAATAATAAGGAAGATGTTAAACACTGTACAACAGCAGCTGAAATTATTTTAGAATACGCTTCGTTGTCTTCTTCAGCCTCTTCATCCAAGAAAACAATTGAAAATGATAGGGTTTTAACTACGAAATCTCCTCCGAATTTATTCAACAATAATAACCGAGAAAGTCGTTCCTCATCAGCTGTGTCCACTACCAGCGACCATCCTCTATTTTTAAATGGGATTTCTTCTTCATCTTCGACACCATTAAAGAGTTACTCCACAGAAATAATTTCTAGTATTTTTGGATTAAGCCAAGATCGTAGAAAAGCTAAATTGGCGCGACGTGTTGAGACACCAACCGATTTAACCGAACCAACTAACCTTACAACAAATAGCGATCAAGATTCATACAAACTCGAAGCATCTAATGCTAACACGATAGATAAATTATCAGCAATTACTAAACCATCATCTGTAAGAGAAAGCTGTACTAACAACATATTTAAAGCGCGTCTCTGTATAAATAATGACGGCGAAATTGCTGGATCAATCAACGAGTCTGAAATATTGCCCATGCTAGATGCTCCGTTTGATCTAAGTACCAAGTATCATGGAACCAAGCTAAAAAACATGTAATTGAAATAATAATATTTCTCAATATATACAAATTTCGCCTTATCTTAAATATTATTATTAAGCCTTGTTTATTATAATTTACTTTTGACAGTATGTACTTTTTCTGTGTATATATATAACATATTTATTTTTTTTCTTATATATATTTCAGAAACTTGGAAACAAAAAATGCATCGACTAATCAATCAAATGAATCTTCAAAAGAAATTTCAAATGATAAAAAAAAACCGCATATCAAGAAGCCATTAAATGCTTTCATGCTTTATATGAAGGAGATGAGAGCTAAAGTGGTGGCCGAATGTACACTTAAAGAATCAGCTGCGATCAATCAGATATTAGGGCGTCGGGTAAGACTATTCATATAACGAAATATTTCATCTTTTAGATGCCCCGTCTTTTGTCCCTCAAACTTGAATCCAAATAAAGATTAGTTTTGCGGGATTTACTAGTGTTTTACCAAGCTTTGAATTAAAATATAAGTTCAGCAGTAAATATTGACCAATACTTAAAATAAAAGTTAAATCAAATCAATTCAATCAAATTTATTTGCCTTTACATTTTTTATAGAAATATTATTTTCTAATGGAATTGTTATTACCTTCTTTATTTTAATATAAAAACATTTTTGTAGTGGCACGAACTATCCCGCGAAGAGCAAAGCAAATATTACGAGAAAGCTCGACAAGAGCGACAATTGCATATGGAATTATATCCGGGGTGGAGCGCTCGAGATAACTACGGTTATGTGTCGAAAAAGAAAAAGCGTAAAAAAGACAGATCGACAACGGATTCGGGAGGTATTGCACAAAATTTTTTTAAACCAACCAAAAATGTTACACCTTTTTCTGTTTATTGCATTTATTCCACTTTTTATATTATTTCATTAACACATATACCAACTTCAAAGCACACATCTAACATCAACAACTAACCTACAAAAAATTAGAAATTAACAGTTAGCTAATGTAATTTGTGTAAATACTTGAATTAATTTATTTAATAACTATCGTACAAGTTCTAGTAACTACAAAAAATAATATAAATCTATACTTGGAAGATGTACAACCTTTGCTTTAGTAGACTTTGAAGATAGATTTAACACCTGAGCATAACTCTTAAATAGTCAATGTAAAATTAGTTATTTAGATCTTAACATTTTTTACCAATTTGTTATTCAAAAATATATATTTACATTTCGTCCAATTGGGATTTTTGTGAAACTTGAGACACGTATGCCAAACGAAAAGCATATGAAAAAACCAAAAAAGCTAAAAAAAATCCATTCATTTGCAATTGAATAAACATACATCGGAAAAGTTTTAGTGTAGAATATTCAGTTTTCATATTTATATGTATATTTCACGTTCGTAAAAGAGGGACAAATGTTACTTTTGTATGAACGGGAAAAGGAACTTAAAAGAGTAAATTAGAATTTATTAAACAAACATTTTTCAACATTTCTCTGAGTGAGAGTGTTAAAAGGTAGTTCATGAAATGGCGTATGTATGCTTCGGATATCGGATATTTAGATAGTAATTAATGTGAGACTTAGGCATTCAAAAATTTAAAAATAATTGCCTTCGTCTCACATACATACGTCTCATTATTAATACTACCAAATATTCTTTGCATTTAATAATACGTGATCAAATACAATCGACGAAAAACAATACATGTACAAACACAAACACACAATACACATTTTTAACATAAAAAAAATTGGCAACAAAAAATAAAGAACATTTCTAATATATATGCAAAAATAATTGAGACATATATATATATATTTTCTTAAAAGTTTTATAATTTCAATCGAATTCTTTGCTTTTGAATCTCTTTCAATCGATTATTATATATTCGTATTAACTTCGAATCTAAATTGGGCGTCCTGGTATATATCAAATTGGCGAAAAGCATGCGCCCGAAACCGTATTTTAGATCGATCAAGTCCTAATCTTACCATGTTATTAGTGTGTTAGGAAATTAGGCATCGACTTTCTCTCGAGTTATGTATTCTAAAAGATCTTATGTTCATTTGCAAGAGGCGGGTGCATATTGTTAAATAACTATCAATAATTTATATATTAGTACTGTTGGGAAGAGCGCTTACGTCCACTTTTAGCATTATAAGGAAATTTTGGCGTTTGAAACTTAATGATATTTCTAAAGAAACTTTTGTATATATAAAATGAAAGAAAGAAACAGATGTTTAAATGTGTGTATTTACAAATTAAAATAAATTATATTTCAATTTAGACCCAAGGGTTTTAAAACATTTTTTAGAAGACAATTTGAACTGCGTACACAATATTTCCGGGTAATTAAAGACATAACAAATCTAATCACGCACTTTTATTAAGCTGCGAACAGAGATGCTCCCTGCCTTCTGTCTGCTAAAGACAATTCCTCTTACAAATATTTTTAAAAACGTATATTCGAGAAGTTGATTACTAATAAGAGGCATTGGCCTTTATGGAATACTAATTTATTTCACATTGAAACGAAAATATAGAAAGGATGTTATAGGGTCAAGAATAAATTATAAGATAATCCTTATCATTAAATAGTTCTTCAAATAGGAGAGTAGAGTTTATTTCTCCTAAAAAAAATGCACCTTAAAAAATAAAACATTGAATTTAGCTTGGTTAAATATACACATTCCATGAATTCCGATATACTATACATGTTTGCCTACTATATATTATAACATAATATATATATAATATATATCCCACACGAAAAATACCCATAGTGGCATGCGTTGGGGCGTGAGGAGCAGGCGAAATATTACGAATTGGCGCGAAGGGAACGCCAACTGCACATGCAAATGTATCCTGATTGGAGCTCTCGTACAAATGCTTCTCGCGGCAAGAAACGGAAGCGGAAGCAAGATACCAACGAAGGAGGTTAGATCATACATTTTCTTAAATTTATTTACGATATAAAAAACAAAATCAGTTTATACAAAAAGCCAAAATTATATCAATTAAAATAATAATACTGACAGAGACACCGGACGATCTATCTTTTTTAATGTAAATATTAAAAAAAGATATTGTATGTGTAAATATATTGCATATTATACTCATAAACAAATTATTCAAAAATCGAAAATCAGTTTCACAATAAATACATTGGATCAATAACATAGATAATCAAGAAAATCCAAATCGAAAAATATGTATTCCAAATTAAAGATCTGAAAATCTTGGAATTTAAACATATGTAGGAAACAACAATCTCACTATACTTATACTTAGTTGTAGAGCTTACAAAACAAAAAATACTTTAATATTATGTGTGTGGCATGAACATTTTGAATAACCTTTAAAAGCATGTTTTTAGTTATTGTTATTTATTAAGTTAAAGCTTAGCATCAGTTTTAGTGATTTTGCTTTAGTTTTATTTCGTGTTATCAGCCTATTAATATATTCTTCATTATAATCACTAATATATAAATACTTAACATGTCATTATTCGAAATACAAATACAAATAATAATTTATATTAAAGAAATAATCTAAATAAACATACATTTTTTGCTAGGGAATAATATGAAGAAATGTCGAGCTCGTTTTGGATTGGATCAACAAAATCAATGGTGCAAGCCATGCAGGTATGTTTTTTTATTATATATGTTTATATTTATAATTTTATATATGTTATTCCAAATTGGCGCTTAAACAAGATTCACGCAAGTTTTCTTTCTCTATTCCATAACATGAAAATGAACGTGGATGATTTTTCTTTAAACAATTTGCATTTCGTGTACTTCATGAAATAAGATAAGCTTAAACATGATAAGGACTCGGCCTAAATGTATTTATAAGAAATACCATTTAGACAGAACAAAGCATAAGTAAGTTTAGTTTAAAAGCCGGTACTTGGCTATACCAGATAAAAAAGGGATTGTATTGCTTAAAGGTTAGTGTTACGTATTGGTTAGAAAATATTTATATTTATATAATATAAAATTATTTGATATTTAAGACGCCAATATTATTCCAAAACACACACAAGATCTTGCCCGAAGACAAGGAACTGGCTTTAAGTAGGCATATGAATATGTTCCGCAATTTTTAGGCAATGATGACTCCTTATTAGTAATATTTTTTGCTGACTTGTCGCGATTATCGCTTAATGTTGGAAACCTCTAGGGAAAAAACCCCTCATTTTAGGTATAATATGTTTATAAATTCGTGTATGTCAGAGCAATAAGTTTATAATTCTATAAAATATATACCATCGTATAGTCCAAAGGGCTTAAGGGAATTTAGGGCTATTGAAAACCAAATCCCTTAGAAGTTTCCACTGTGCCAAAAAACTTCTGGAAGTTGATTTTTGTTTAGCATTTTCCCCAATCTCTTTCAAGATTAGATTTAATTCGATTTTTTTGTTTTGTAACTTTTTAACCTATATTTTGGAACTATTTCTATAAAAAAAGAAAACATTTATATTGTGGCGCGAAAAGAAACAAAAGTTACTTGGCAACTCTAGCATACCAGCTGTATGGCAATCTTTTGTGATGGCACCAATTAGCTTTTGAAACAAATATACAAACATAGGTAAATAGTATTCATTAAAATTTCCCTTTTGGCAACTGAGCTCCAGCGACAGAAACTATAAAGGGTGCAATGCAGCGAAAGCTTCTGAGATGCGCATTTGATCCATTTTCACAAGCAGACGATACGTGGATTTTCTTATTTTCTGCACAATGTCGTGCTTCGTTTCGGCGTTTTCCCCTTCGCAGCAAAACCCAACTGAGCTATTTTAATACTCGGCACCCATATGATACAAGTGTATTATAACTTAAAGCTAACCGAAAATGAATGTAACAGCCAAAAGGAGTCTTCTTCGTTCCCATAAAATATATATTTATATTCTTGATCAGCATTACCAGCCGAGTCAATTTAGCCATGTCTGTCTGTCCGTAAGAAATAACAGATCTCACTGACTATAAGTACTACCAAAGTTGGTGACAACATTTTTATCTGTTGCATGCAGGTCAAGTTTGTTCCAAAATTTGGCCACGCTCACTTCCGCCTCCTAAAACCATGAAAAACGTATGACTAAGGCTCATTCAATTTCAAGCGAATTCAAGGCACACTTTTTTGTTTCATAATGCTTTACTTTGTGCTTTATTTTTTATCTTAGTATTTTTGTACCCTTGCAGGGTATTATAATTTTGTCCAGAAGTTTGCAACGCAGTAAAGGAAGCATCTATTCAGTATATATATTCTTGATCAGCATCGCCATCCGATTCGAACTAGCCATGTCCGTCTGTCCGTCTGTCCGTCCGTCCGTCCGTGTGAAACAACAGATCTCAGAGACTATAAGAGCTAGAGTTACCAAATTTGGTGACAACATTGGAATCTGTTGCACGCAGATCAAGTTTATTTTAAAATTTCGCCACGCCCAATTCCGCCCCCGAAAATCATAAAAAAAATACAAATATAAGCTATACTCGTCATTTTAGGCTTAAAGTAAATATATAAAATAAATAAGTAGGCACTCGCGGACGTGTTTTGAAAATTTGAGTAAAATCGGATGATAATGGCCTTTTTACACAGCAGTAGGCGTACAGTGCTCTGTCTAACCAGTCTACATTTAACTATATAAAATGCTGTATAATTTAAATAGAATAAGTGGTATTTTAACCAATCTTTATGAAATGGCTCAAATAAATTGTGTCTTTTATATAATATAGTGAACAGCATGTTTGTACGGTAGTGATTACTATTTCGGTGATTTGGACTGAACACTGTATTTGGCAGTTGTGGATTATTTATAATAAATGACACAAGCGCCAAAGCAGAAAAATCACCTAAATATGTAAAAATACTGAATACAAGATAGTATGATTTTAGTATTTGTAGTTGATGCGGAGCTGATGCAACATTTTCTGTCCCTTTCTGACACATGTATTGCTTACGGAAAAAAAAGCCGTTGCTGCTATTTTTGAGAGTTGGCAGTTTCCAGCAACATTTGTCTTCTTTTGTCAACATTTTCTTTTTTCCATGTTTATGTGATATTTAATTTCACCCACAATGCTTTGGGTACCGGGTATCTCACAGTCGGTCACACTCGACTGTAGCTTTCCCAATTGTAAAAGTAAATACGAACTAGATTCTAGATTCGGCTGGTGACGCTGATCAAGGTTATACATACCTCATAGGGTCGGAGATTTCTCCTACTGCCTGTTACATACATTCTGGATAGGCACTAACTTATAATACCCTTGTACCCTATGGGTACTATATCTGTCAAAATTTATCATAAACGTGATTACGTAATATATGGACAGGCCCTATATGAAGATCAGGTTGACTATGGATTTCGAATTGATAGTCAAAAAATCTAATTTCTGTATATGAAAATCTATGAACCTCAAGTTGGCTAATAATTGAAATAAAAGTCACGAAAAATCATAAAAATTAAATATCTATTTTACATAGACCGAAAATCAGGACAGTAACTTAGTTACACGTTTTCGGGGGAGGCCACTTCCTCGTGGTCAAATTTTAAAACAAGCTTCATCTGCGTGCAACAGATAGGAATGTTGGCTCCGAATTTTGGTAGCTCTAGCTCTAGAACAAACGGACAAAATCGAATCGGCTAAATTGACTCGGCGATGCTGATCAAAAATATATATATACTTTATGGGTTGGAGATACCTCCTTTTGCCTGTTACATACAATCTCGGCTGGCACTAACTTAACATATAATACCCTTGTACCCTATGGCTATGGCTTAAATGGTGGCAATTGTGTCCCTAACTCCGAAAATCCGCATCGGACTTAGTGGAAGGACTATACACTAATGTTTGAATAATTTCTCGGAAAATCAATGAGCGAATGGGATATGCACTTACTAAAATAAACATTTTAAAATATAATATGGAATAGTAAGGTTTATAATAATCTAAGTATATTTTATAGGCATTATAAGTCATATCGTTGGGAAAATAGTGATAGAATCTTGCTTTCCACCGAAAGGCACGGATGATTGCAACTTGAGGGAAATTGAAGCGAAAGCGATTTCTGTTTATGTTTTATATCTTGCGTGAATTTTGGTTTTATTAAAAAGAAATGAATATATATTGAAACAAAATATTTGCACAAATAATACTTATTAGATTTAAGATTTAGATACAACAACCCCACAATAAAAAAAAACATCAAAACAAAACACACACAAAATATAGGTATACGCATTAATTTTAACTAATAATATTATTTTAACTGTATCAGTAATCACGATAAATGCAACCCCTACAGAGGAACTATAATTGCTCCCTTTTTAGTTTCCCTATTAGTTAATTTTTATTTTATTTATGATCGATTGAAATATTATTAACTTAATGATTCGGTGGGTAATGCTTGTAAATATGGAGATCCATTTACGCGTTTTTTTATTATGATTTATAAAGTTTTGTTGAAAAAAAAACTACATATAATTTTGGATACTTACTTGAAAAATTAATACTAATAATTCATCTTTGCAAAAGAGGAAAGTAAATAATAAATTATATTATTAATTTTACGAGTTTTGCCATAATAATAGCATTAATTAAAAATAATTCCTCAGTCCAGAGTATCGTATTTCAAATTGTCGGGCCTTATCGACAATGGATTATTTAAAAAAAATTATTTGTGATTAAACACTAACAAAAAAAATAATAATTACATAGATCATTAAATGTTATGATGGTTAAATTACTTTTAAACTATTTAAAAGAATTCCTTTTAAACTGACATAAACTAATTATAAAACATTCTGATGATGTCTCTTTGACTACACCTATCTTCTTAAAGCTTGCTATGACAATGTGATTTATATATTAATTATTGGACATACATTTTATTGACTTTTCCGTATTGAATTAAGTCCCAATTTGGGTCCCATTTCAACTGTAAGCAACAATAATAATGGAGGAGGCATGAGCATCACCACGAGCAGTAATAGTTCACCAGGTGTTGGTGTTGGCGTTGTTAACATGTTGGCACCCATTGTAAGTGGCATTGTTGGTGGTACGATATCGTCATCCTCGTCCTCCTCATCATCATCAACCTCGTCTTCTCATACACATGTACAATTGATGATGGCGGCTCCAAACAGCAGTAATGGAAATGGATCATTAAATGGCATACAAATCGCAGCATGCTCACAGCAACTGTCGCCACAGCAACAAACACAAGCACCACCGACATATGTCAATTTGTAAGAGATCTCTACAACAACACAATAAATATACGGATAAAATCTGACGTTCCAGAGATCCCAGGAACATCAAATATAATCTGAAACAAGAGATCTCAATAAATTGCTCCAACGCCACAGAGAGACCAGTAATTAAACAAAATATCAAAAAATTAACAATAATAAAAATGCATATCAGGGTTTCGTACTTAAGATGTACTTATATGTATAACTACATTAATTGCATGAAAACAGGATTTTTTGTATATATTTGCTTAGTTTAAAGTTCATTTAATAATATTTCTTGATTCTATTTTTTGTATTCTTGAAATAATTCACACTAGTTAAACGGCATTTCAACAAAATAACCCCACTACTGCATTCACGTGCCACTATTGCATTTGTGCGAGCTAACTTTACCCGGGACCCAGAGTCCATGTCAAATCTTTTCCGTATCGGCAATGGATCAGCCTATTTTTGATAGCCAAGTGAAGCGCCTTTCAGCACAATTCGGTGCCTTGCATCAACAATCGATAACAAACTGAGTTCTGTTATTCTTTCGCGTTCAGATAAATTTACAGGAACGCAGAAAACCGAATTTGCTTTACGGTATGTTTATCTGCTGGTTATATTTTCCGGATTGATAGATATCGGGCAAAAATTACAAAAATATTGCCGCCATATTTTGTAGGAACGACCACAAAGTCGGGAGCTACATTTTCAAAGTAGTAATATAGCCCATATTATCAGCGACCTCCGGGTCTCAAAAGTACTTGTTATTTTAAAAAGTTGAGTTTGTATTAGAACAGCTGTTATTTAGGGCTGGTTTCTCCCCTCACTGTTAAAATTTCGCAGACAAATTAGGTGCCTGTTAGGGAAATTTTGGCATTCAACCGCGTGCTTCGCTTCAAAGCACAATTTATCACCCTATGACATCCGATTAGCTTAAAAAAAATAGCTAAATAACTCTAAGGGCTGGTTTCTCCCCTCACTGTCAAAGTGCGTTATAGCTATCTGCCCGGAAAAGATAATCACTAGATAAACTTATCGCAATCCATCGGTTTTCTGGCCTCGTAAAAATTATCTGAACTTGACAGAAGCTGAGCTTTAAACTATCGATTATTTTTTGTAAAGCACCGAACTCAGCTATAAGACGCAACCAAATGATTGCTTTGGTTATCGCAACCGTTAAAAAAAAATGTCTCATAATTTTCCTAGCCGGGATTTTATTTGACCGCGAAATTTTGACAGGGAGGTTAAAATACGGCTCTGAGCCACAGAACCACACCGGTAGATGCGGTGTCATATAGCTACCATCAGTAATTTTATATGACAACATGGGAATATCGGCACAATCTCTGTGTTTTTATATAACAACATTTTATACAGTAATCCTTCTTTTCATTAAATAGAAATCAATCGACTATGTCCTATAGCTATCATAGTCACGGTTGAGCTATGTTTCCAACTGCAAGGGTATACAAAATTCTGTTTCTTATTTTCAATAAGTCATTTTTATTGGATACTTTAGTTTGTTTTTATTTATAATTGCGAAACCAAAATACAATTGGACGTGCGAGCAAATAAGTTAAATTAAAAACCCTGATATACATTTTGATTAAGGTGTAAAATTGTTGTTTGTTTTACCCGTTGTTCTATTTCTTGTTGTTGATTAAAAAATATGTTAAGAATTTTGTATGTTGTTGTTCGAACAAGGATTCGTTGTTATTATTATTAAGTTATTATGTTTTATAGAGGTACTTGCATTGCTAGCATAATCTGTATAATCGCTTTTTTAAGATTTCACAATAGGCACAATTGAAGATATATTTTTTTAGCTGTGCGGTTTTCTTAGAGTTTGCGTTTTACATTTTGAATTGATTTTTATACAAATTAAAAGCACGATTTAAGTTTTTAAGAATATATATATAATTCTAAGAATATATATATATAGTAACTATAACAATTCCCTAGTCTTCTTAGCACTAAAAATGCTTTAAGGAAAGGGTCGGAGCTCGCAATTGAGAGTGAGTACCCTTCTCTTATATGTTTTATAAGTATTGTTTGTTGTAAATTGTCAGACTTTTCTTTCTAACATAAATAAACATACAAGTTTTTTCAAATTTTTAGGGCGCCAAAGGGGAAGCATATTTGATCCCTAAAAAAGGAATTTATAGATTTTGTATGCATATTATTTTAATATATTATTGGGTGTTTTATATTAAGTCTGAATTTAACCACTATACCCTAGATATCGGAGCGAACGATAAAAAAAAACTGTACCCTTGTAAATCAGTTTTTATTTTCTTTACCGGTATAACTTATCATGAATTTATGTGTTCCGTTTTAGCTGTACATCCGGACTAATAGCCTTGTGCCACTGCTACATTCTGGTCCATTCTCGAGAATGGTCCATTCTCTTACACGGGGTCTCCCATAAGGGAGAATGGTCCATCCCAAATGGACAGACCGTCCGTCCGTTCACCATTCGCCCCAAAGCTTTCTTTACATACTAAAAAGAATACCGAAAAATATCGATTTTAAGCGATATTTTGGAACTTCCTTCCCTAAACCTTCTACCTTCCCTAATTTCTTATTGTTTTTAAAATTGGGAATATTTATTACTAAAAGATGAATGAAAACTAGATCCAGCGCAGCATTTCGTGGTCGCCATTGGAAATGCGATACTCCTTAGGTTGTGGCAGAAAAATATTTCTGCTTTGCGGTCGTGGCAGAAAAACACCCAATTTGTCTTTGATACACAGATTTCAAAGCTCCAGATTTAAATGTAAGCAAAGCCGGATCAGCTGTTTAAGAATGTAGATGGAGCAGTGGAACCACCGACGGTCCATCTTCGAAAATATGTAGCAGTGGAACAAGGCTATAACTCTCTGTACAACCACCTTGACTCATATTGAAGGATCAGTTAGTCAAAGCATACTATAACCACATTCGGTCAAGACGATTATATAAATCCGGCCCGTACATATTTCCAAACATTTATTGTAATTCATTGCATACCAACATAGTAGGCTTTGATTCTCAGCTCCGACACTGCTTTCCTAACTCTAGCACGACCTCGTGTTTTTAAGTTATATATTCTAAAGTCGAGGATTTATTTTAATCAAAACCCTTTAAATATTATATAATCCGTTTTTGATGTATGCTTTGTTTTTTAAGTATAATTTGTACATCATCTGCAAGGAATGGTATTACAAGTTTCGACTTTGCCGCAGTTACATTGCTTCCTTTCTCTGATAAATTTATATCCACAGATAAATGGAATTTTTTTTAAGCTCTCTTTGCTGAAAATAACATGTTGATGTTTAAGTTCTTGCAGTTTTTCAATGGGCATGCTTTTTATTTAATATAGTTAAAATTATGTTGTGAAAGATGTGATTTTATGTGAGTTGTTTGTTAGGCTCTTCGAATACGAGTTCGAATTCCCTCTGTTAAGCATGAAATTCTCTTGTGTTTGTAATCAAACTTTTCGGAATGTCTATATCATTGCACTCTTAAGATTATAATATATTATGAAGCTTGTATAACTTATAAACCATTTTTGTTTCTCCTTTATTATTTTTTTGTAGACGCAAAAAGAAATGCATTCGCTATATGGAGGCAATGAATGGAAATTGTGGAGTTCTGGAAGATGGTAGCGGCATGGATGATCATGGAAGCGATGATGAAGACGACGATGATGACGATGATGTTAAGCTCAATGGAAGTTGCGGTAGTGTGGATGCTGATGAAACTACCAATAAGATAGGAGATGATGATGCGGAATCTTTGGATCATGGATCCATGTCCAGTTTTGCCCAGAGCCCATCAACCACCACCACGAGCTTAGCAAGTCCCTTAAATATGATTAATTTTATTAATCCAACGACACCAAATCCAGCAGCTCTATTGATTAATGTTAATGCAACAGAGCAGCAACAACGTTCGACATCAGTTTCAACATCATCTACTTCAGCAGCATCGAGTGGTAGTGGTGGGACAACCCCGAGTACTTCAAGTACAGTCTCGCCCGTAACAACTGGTATTCCAGGAGTTAGCAGCAGTATTCCAGGAGTTAACAGTATTCCAGGAGGAAGCGGAACTTCCTCAACCTTAGCTGAACGCGCCATGTTACTTGGCAATCGTTTTAGTCATTTGGGAATGGGTTTAAGTCCTGTTTTTACCACAACAACCACCGCAGGTACAGGTACAAATAAGCTAGAACCATTCTTTGGTAATAATATAAGCTTAAATAATTTAAACAATTCTCCAATTCCTATTCCAATATTGCCAAACATTATACGAAATCCAATTGGTGCTAATCCGAGAGACATTAATAATCCCTTGAGCATTAATCAATTAACAAATCATCATCAGCCGTCGTCGCTCCTAAAAAGCAGCTTTAGTCAACATTTTCAACATCAACATCAGTTAATATCTACCCATATGATGGAAACAATGACAACGACGACTGCTTTAGATAACAGAAATGAAGCGACTGCTAATAAATCCAGTGCTGCTGAATGTCTTAATAATCATGAAAGAATAACTGATCATCATCAGCAATCAAATGCTTCCAGCAAGCCTCCATCAAGCGCTGGCGCTACAGAAACTGGAGCCATTAGCGTTTCATAACAGACAAAGAAAAGAATCCTTAGCGAAGAGAACCTATCTATATATAAGGTGCAATTTTGTGCTGTCCAGATCATTTTGTCTGTAAAGTAACATGGCCCCATACTCTCAAGCAAGCATGCTTCGAGTTATAGAAAATTGCTCCTCTAAAATGTAATTAAATCTCTTTGCAACTGATCATCAGAATTATTTGAAAAAAAATTTGCAATAATGTATTTTTTTTTAACTTCAGTTTGAGAATTAAAAAAAAAAAAAGACACAACGTGCAATAATCCTCCTCGACAGAACAACCCATCGCCATTCTTCCGTAAATAAAAGTGGCCATTGAATAAATACTACTTAGTGCCAACATTACTTATTTTTTAAATTAAATTTAAATTTTATGCGTTATCTGGTATCTCTTTTGTGTTAGAAGTATATAACAACAGCTCCGTTAGAGGCCAAATAATGATTAAAATATTTGTTTAATATCAATCCCAAGCTAGAATCAATGCCAAATAGATCCATATGATAAATTAACAATTACAATAACAATAACACAAATATACTTCATAAAAAGCAACAAAGTAGATACCTTTATTAGCTCTGAAATCGCTGTATGAATTTTTATAATTCATTAGAAAATCTGTCTAAGAGTACGCAATAAATAGTACAGATCCCGAATTCATTTTTTTTTATTTAAATGTATGTCATTCTTCTTCTCTAAAGTAAATTCTGATCAAAAAGAAATTCTTTCTTATAAAGCAACCATTTAAATTCAATTAATTGATTTCGGTAATACAAAAACTCAAATTACTATCAGTGTTCCATCGGCCTAAGAACGAGAATTAAGGACAATTTTTTGTTGTTTTTTCTCCTGTAGAAATCTTCAAACCAAGCGGAGTAATTTTTTGAAAGAATGCAACCGGCAACTGTGCTTTGTCATTCGGAACTTGCCATTATTTATTCTTATAAAGTATGTATTTTGCTTTTATTTAAAAAACAAAGAAGATATAATTTTGCCACATACTAAAAGTATATAACACTTTGTAAATAGAGGAATCCCCTTTTTCCAAACATAGAACGTACTGACAAATGCTTACGAATTTATTGACTATAAGACCTGATAGAGCTACTACTACTACTATTCCAAACATATAAAACGCCGAGAATATATAAGAAACATATTTCATGAAACGGTCATTTGCTTGGAAATTGTTCTTATTTTTGACAAATATTTAAGGCGCGTTGCAATTAAGGCGTATTTGCAATTTTTAAACTAGTCTTGAGATTCAGTTTTCGTTAAAGTTTATTTCACTAATTACATAAGTATGAATTTGCATCCACAATAAATTAACTTTAAAATGTTTAATTTTTGCAATTATCCAATTCGTGCTTACATATTTTCTGTATACTAATTAATTAATAATTCTCTGGCGATAACTACGTACTTAATTAAGCATATCCCGATTTTCGTGCGAATAAGAAAATACTCCATCATATCCGAAAAAATGTTGTATTTTTATTTTAATTATTTAAATGCACGAAAAACATAAATAAAAAACTAGAGCCTTATGTAAATCCATAGTCTGTCATACTTAAATTGCACAAAACAATATATAAATAAATATAAATCGTAAATTCAATCGGCTAGTCAACAAAGCATTGCTGAACGGTTAAATGGACATTGTGTATTGTATTATTTACTTATTATTTTCGAGTGTCAGTGAAAGATCTTTGAAATAATAAATAATAAAAGTGTCCAATACTTAATTACGAATTATAGAAAGGAATTAAAAATCCATACATACAATTAATTCTATTACTTTTTCTAAATCTGAATTTGAATGTGCTGGTATAGTTATTTTATTGTTTTAATTTTTAAATCGATTTAATTCTTTAATCGAGAAATCTTTAATACAATATTTTAGAAACCATAAATGAAAATACAGTTTCTTAATTAAAGAAGCTAAAAATAAAAAATTTGGATCGTGAGCCAATATTTAATACTGTTTCAAAATTTCGCAGCTGGCGCATTTCTGTGTCATTCCTCTGGTTGCAAACTAAGGAAAAATTAGAGGATTTAAACTAATTGCATTACAAGAACCAGAACCCACAAAATTAAAAAGAAATTAATATATTGCTGTGATAAAATAATTACGGATTTATATATGGCTCTAGTCATGTATGGATATATTGTATATAAAGAAAAGAAAACTCGCAACAATCTTACAATCCGGTTAAAGGAGGGGGTCTTGAGATGATATGATGTATTAATTATATATTTCGAACAATGTATATATAGCCATTGCCAATTTCAAAAGACTGTTTAACACATATAATATATATGTTTCGACTTCAAAACAAAATTAAGTAACAAAGAAATTTTATATTTAGAAGTATAAATTATTAATATGGATCCCTATTTTCCATATTTTGTGACTTTACAATTTTCTTAAATATACATATATGCTTAGTTATAAAATCCCACTTTTATAATTTAAAAAAGTGCACTTTCATGCTTCCATTCTCTCTGTGTTTTTTAAGGTTTTATGTTCGCTTTAACGATTTTGCAATATTTACATATATACTTTTATTTATTGAAGTCACAATTTTAGATAATGTAAATTGTAATTATTATTATTAATGAGTTTCTATGTTTTAGTATTATATTTGCTCGAGTCAGTTAAGTTTTGCAGTTAAGAATCAAACTTTTTCTCTAAATAATTAAGAAAATAGGACTTAGTTTTTAAAAATAAATAACCTAATGTCTAAATATGTATATAAAGTATATTATAAAAATATATTGTACTAATATTAAATTACTTATATTATTTGCAGCAAAGAAGTTATATACATATGTAATAATTCAGAACTTTTTAAGTCAATATAATATTATTGTTTGACTGATAGATAGTGGCAAAGGTTAACAACAATATGTATTAAAAGAGTAATAATAAATGTTAAAATATCATTTGAGTAAATAATACATAATGGTAATATTGATAGCAATCACAAAAACGTAAACGATTAAGTAAATAATATACTATCTTATGAAATATATAGAGTTAAAATACATTATGTACACTTTAATAATAAAATTAAAAATAATGTTGAAAACTGTTGCAATAACTCTTATTTGTCATTCTACGGTTAACTTTTAAAGGTAAGTTAATTAAGGGGAACATCCAAGTAGCTGAAAAAATGGCGGATTTTCAGAATTTTTGTTTGGGCAAATGGAAAGTCAATCGAAAATTTGTAAAGTAGACAGTTTGTTGAGGAACGAATACTAATATTTCAATTTAAAGCAGTGGTCGGCATGGCCCTATTTGCTTATTTTGAATTTGTAACAAGCCATTTGTTTGGTTTCGAACCTTTAAGTTTTTTGCGAATCCCTGGTTTTGTTAAGAATCTCTTATTTTTTATTTATCTCTTACCAAATGACAGTTTGAATCAGATGACAAGAAAAAAAAATTATCAGCAGCGTGCGTGAAAAAAAATAAGTTTCATAATAAGAACGCAAACTTATTTGTTTCTATTTATAAATGGTCCTTCGAGTCAGATCTGTCGCTGATCGGTTTACTCAACGTGTGAAATGGTCAAACTAAAGTTAGTAAGGAGCAAACAAAATTCCAGTCTGTCGCGGCTGCTTTCGTTTGTCGAGAATCCCACATTGGGGTGTAATGCGCAGATAGCTGAAATCATGATGGAGAGACTCGATGCCGTTTGGGCAGAGTTCGACCGATCCACGGATGATGTGTTCGAATTTGCAGAATGAGCGACTACAAAGTGTATAAAGGAAAGTACGTAGGAGCCCAACCGCTCTATAAGCAGATAAAAGAGCAAGCTGGGGCAACAAATAGCTAGCGACGCCATTTCGCAGGCATTACATTAACAACTACAAATACAGAGCGAGTTTTATGAGCGTTTTCCGATAAGTACGGCAGCACCAAGAACTGACGCGGTAGTGCCAGGCAGAAAAAAAGTAGTGGCCAGCCTTTAAGGATTTGTATACAAACGCAATCCATTGAAAGGAGTATTTGGTATCTTATATCTTTTCTAGAGGGCGATGCGCAGCGTTTGATTAGCCACTTGCCTATCACGGAGGCGGCATGTAACACAGCATGGGAACGCTTAGTCGAGCACTACGATCGGCCCCGCCACGTCGTTAATTCGCTTCTGGTATCATTCATCAGTTTGCCCATGACCAAGGCGACTAACGTGGGCATTCTTCGCAAGATTTCCGATGGTGCAAATAAAATTGTGCGTGGCTTGGATGCAACCGGACAAACTGGGCGCGACTGCTGGAGTCCAGACGCAAGTGGGTTGACTTCGGTCGAGATGTCACGTCTCCAAAAACTGAGGATTTGTTTGGATTTCTTGACGCTCGCTGTGAGGAGTTCGAGCTCAGCCAACCTGAAGGTGCAACAACAACTGCTACGCTTGGTTAAAACACAAGAGGATCGGCAGGATCACTTTAATCAGCTGGACATAGTTTAAAATGTGTTCAATGCAACTTATTTGAGCACAAATTATATGATTGCGCTCACTTCCTCGGACTTTCGGTAGAGCAGCGCCGTGCCTTCTTAAAAGAGAAACGATTAAGTTTTAAATTTCTGAAGCCTGATCACGTATTTGCATGATGCGAATCGAGATATCGCTGCAGACAGTGCCACGGCAAGCATCATTCACTCATTTATTTGCAAGTAACTTCTGATCCAATTGCTGCGAATCAGCAAGCGTCAGCCAAGCGGCGCCATGGTACAGGGTCCGCAGGATCAACAAGACCAGAAAGTTTCCATGGTGTCTATGAGTGACATTGCACGAGCGCCATCTATATGGATTGTCAGTATTCCTTTAGGACAATTGAAAGGAACGCTACCCACTGCGGTAGTGTATGTACTCAACTCCGAGTGCTGTTAGACACTGGCTCCGAAGTATCCTATGTTTTGGAGCGGTGTATCAAGAAACTAAGCATTACTCGTTCGCCATCCCGAATTCTGGTCTCCGGTATTGCATCGGTCAAGGCTGAAACAACAAGGGGCTTCAGCACACTCAGCATGAAATCAAGGGTCTCACAGGATAAGCAAGAGGTAACAGCGGTAACAGGTAACACGAGCTCAATAAGATAACATTATCGTTGCCACGGAACACTATCGATGCGGGAGCGCTGAAGATCCTTGAGAATATTCCTCTTGCAGATTCCATGTTCAACACTATATCTGAGGTAGAACATAATGCTTGAAAGTAACTATTTTAGGCTGCGCTTTCCGGACAAAAGAAGCTGGACGAGCAGGGCAACATAATTGCGGTGTCATTCTTGCATTTATTGCTTTTAATTCTTTGGAAAGACGCCTGCAGAAGGATTCCAGCCTAAAAGCACACTATGTAACATTCATGCACGATTACGAGTCTCTGGGCCACATGCGAACGCTGAAACCAAGTGAAGTACACACAGCAGATGGGCGCGTATTCTATATGCCAGCCAGTATCTGGTGTTATACTAAGAGTGCTGTTCGACGGTTCGTATAAAGATAGAAGTGGTCGGTCCTTGAATGAGGCTTTGCATGTGGGTCCGTGCATTCCGAGGGATCTGTCTGCAGTTTGCCTCCGATTTCGTCTTCACCAGTATGTATTTTTGGCAGACATTGTCAAAATGTTTCGGCAGGTTTGGGTGGCCTCTAAACATCGTAATTATCAAAGAATTTGTGAAGAGAAGAATTATTCCATGACCAATTGTGTACCGTTACATTTGGCACGGCATATGCTCAATTTTTGGCTGTAAGAGTGCTGGAACAACTCGCAAATGACTACAAGGAAACCTATCCGGAAGCAGCAAGAATCGTTTTAGAAGACTTTTATGTGGACGATGTCCTAACAGGAGCAAGCACAGAAGATAGGCTGGTACGACACCGGGATGAATTAATAAAACTAATGGACCTCGCACAACTCGAGCTTGGCAAATGGGTTTCTAATAGCCAACACATTGGAGACCCGAAGGCAAGCACATTCCCAGATGTTATGTGCATGTTAAGAGACGAGACGACCAATGTCCTTGGCATTCACTGGCAGCCGAACCCCGATACTTTAATGTACAAGGTCGGTCTGACTAAATCCGCAGAGAGAACGAAGCGTTAGGTGTTGTCCGACGTTTCGAGAATTTCGATCCACTGGGCCTGCACGCGCCAGTAGTTGTTCAGTTCAGCTAATTTGGCGGATTTGTGGCAGAGTTATTGATCGGATCTAACCGAATTGACAGACCTGCAAGTGAAGAGGGATATGGGCTACTCGTCCGGCGCTATTGAACTGAATGCATTTTCAAATGCGTCAATAAAAGCCTACGTCGCGGTTGTGTATAGCCGTACAAAGCATCCGGATAAGAGTAGATAAGAGTAAAGTGTCCATTCTTTCAGCAAAGACACGGGTGGCACCACTTAACCTACAATCGTTGCCCCGCTTGGAACTTTGAGGAGCCTTGTTATTATGCCGATTAATTGCTTCTATCAAGTCTCCCCTAAAACACATGACTATCACGGTTCATGCTTGGAATGATTCTACGATGGTCTTGGCGTGGCTTTCTTTAATTCCGTCCAAATTGAAAACATTTGTAGCCAATCGCACTGCAGAGATTTTGGAAATTATACCGCGACATGCTTGGCACCATGTCAGCACGAAGCAGAATCCAGCTGATTGTGCTTACAGAGACATGATGGCTGCAGATCTTCTCAACTTTGGTGGAAGGCTCCACAATGGCAATGGCCCATTGCAGATAATCGAGTCACTGACGAAATTAAGACTGTTGCTCTGGTGGCCGCTGCAGATGCAATTCCTGTACCATCCATAATAGACGAACTGGTTGCTCGCGTCTCGTTCTGGTCTCGTTCGCATCATAGCGTATATTTTAAGGTTTAGTCGTTACAAAAGAACCGATTCGAACTGTTCGGTATCTCTAAGCTTGCCTGCATTCGAAGAGGACCGCCAAAGACTAAAAAATTGAGTTTCTCTTAAAAAGGATTCAAACTGCGCACACTCTCACCAAATTCAGACGATGGACTTCTACGCGTAGGTGGACGTTTAAGCAACTAGGAATTGTCTTTCTCAACCAAGCACTCGGTCATCATACCCAAAACACATCGCATCACTAGGCTTATTGCCGAAAATGAGCATTGGAGACACCTGCATCCGGGGGGCCTGCACTTTTTGCCTTTATTCGACAGAAATGTTGGATCTTAGGCGCACGAAATTTGATTCGTAAGATCACCCACAACTGCTTAAAGTGTTTTAAGCGACGTATGCATACTGCTCATCAGTTCATGGCAGATCTGCCGTCCGCCAGAGTTCGCCAAGCCAGAATACTGGATGCGACTATGCAGGACCCAAGATCCTTAAAGTGCATTTTCATTTGCATGGCTACCTCAGCGCTCCATCTGGAATTGGCAACCGATTTAAGTTCTAAGACCTTTCTGGCAGTCCTCCACCGTTTCATTTCACGCCGTGGGAAGTGTACCCAAATGTTCAGCGATAATCATGCCTCATAGGGTGGAGAAACATCGATGAAAACACCGATGCATCGATGTTTTTAAAATGTTTGGGGGAAACATGTTTTGTGGGGAAACATCGATGTTTTTGTCACATCAAAGCAAGGGAAGAATTGTTTTAATTTATTTTAGAGCAAACCTTTTTTTTTGTCTTGAAAACATCGAAAAACTTCGATGCTTTTTTTCATAGATGTTTTTTTTCATCGATTTTTTTTTTAAACAACATCGGAAAACATCGATGTCCGCGAACATCGATGTTTCTCCACCTCTAATGCCTCAGCCACCATATTCCCCGGATTTGGCCACATGGTACTTTTTCTTGTTCCCAAAACTAAAGAGACCTATAAAAGGACGGAGATTTGCATCGATTGAAGAGATAAAGACTGCATCGCTGGAAGAGCTCAAGGCTATACCGAAAAGTGCTTTGAAGATTGGAATAACCGTTCTCATTAGTGTATTGTATCTGATGGGGATTACTTTAAAGGGGACAACATAAATATTGATAAATAAATATATATATTTCTTAAGATACAAAGTCACCTTTTTTTTTGAACACACCTCGTATGTATATTTTCAGGTGCCGCTGAGGCAAAGAAGCTACAGAGAGAATCTACTGTTAAGTCTATATGGACATTGAACAAGTATGAAATGCCAAATAAAATGCAACCGTAAGAGCGAGAGAAAACCGACTCTCTAACTCTCAATTTCTCTCTTCAAAGATGGTGTTGATGACAGTTCGATGAAATGTTGATTGAATTATCGATGAAAGTCTATTTTTGATGAATCATCGATGTAATGTTAATGAAAAGATGACGAATTGTTTATAAATCACTGATAAATTTGTCACTGATGACAGCCTACGACATGCCAATGTTAATGTCATCAGTAGTTTGTTTGTTTCATCAACAACGAAGTTTTTTTTGATGACTTGTTGATGAAACAGGTACTGCAGAGTATCATTTGGGTCTGTTAGCTTCGCACACATACGCACTAAAAAACTGTGTGTGCTGGGTGCCGACCCTGCTTTATAGGGTCGGAGATTTAGCCTTCTGCTTGTTACATACATTCTCTGTTGACACTTACTTATAATACACTTGTACGTTGTCTGGTTCATAACAACGGTGGTGTTCTTGTTGGTTTTATTCTTTATCTGGTTGTGCAGTGGCTCTTTCCGTTTTATCTCGCGGTTACAGTGGGGATGTCGGAAATATATCAAAAAATCGATATTTTTTCTCTTTTAAGCTTAGTACGCAGATGCTCGAACAGCGTTTTTAAGCAGTGAGAGAGAGCGAGAGGTCAATAGTCGGGAAACACTTTTCGACAGCCCTGTTTTAAAGGCCGGTACGAAGATGAACGAACAAAATACCAGAAAAATACCAGGTGGCGCGAGGGAAGACTTTTGGTATTTCCAGAGGGGGGTGACGAACAGAATAAATAATTTATTAAAACGGCCTGTTCTCAACTATTGGCATCTCACTCTATCTCTCTTTGCCGCGCTTTAATTGAAGTTTTCACGAGTTAACGGCATTTCGCACGCATTGTATTTACATTTATATCCCGAAAAACAGTTGTTAATTTGTTGCGCTAATTTGTTTCGTTAATTTCTTACTTTGTTTGGTTCAAAAATATGAAAAGCGCTAAATTAACAAAGATGCGAAAAATCAGAACAATGGACTTTACCAAGAAAGAGACAATTATCGTAGCTTCATCGTTAAACATGTTGACTAACTTTATATTTCAAATAAATTATTTTGTCAACAAACACAGCTGATTTAAGATTGGTATGACCGCATCAGTTACCTCCCAAAAATACCGAAGAGCGTTTTAAGAAGCGGTCACACTGGAAAAAGATTAAATCTGTTTGAGGTTGCGAACTGTTCGAGCATCTGCGTACTAAGCTTAAGAAAATATTATCGTCGCGATATTTTTTGGGCAAAAAAAGGCGATATTGCTATTATACCCTTGCAGAGGGTATTATAATTTTGCCATGATATTTGCAACGCAGTGAAGGAGGCATCTCAGACCCCATAAAGTATATATGTTCTTGATCAGCATCACCAGCCGAGTCGATCTAGCCATGTCCGTCTGTCTGTCCGTTGCTACGAAAACTAGTCTCTCAGTTTTTTAGCTACCTGAATAAAACTTTGCAGATAGTATTCTTTCTATTGCAGTTACTATATATGTCGGAACGGCTGGAATCGGACCACCTATAGCTGCCATAGGAATGATGGCGAAATTTATGTATAAACATTTTTAACTTTTTTGTTTTTTAACGAATATCAATCAATTTCAAGATACATGCATGCATGGCAGGTATCGCACAGTTTCGTCCACGCAAAATTCCGCCATGCAAATTACACATTCTCGTGCTTTTTTCGAAATTCCATCATATGTTCCAATTGGCAAATGTTGCATTAAGCCAATTCGCTTTGCCAGCTTCACGTGATCCTCCTCCTCTGTTAGTTGTTGCTGCCGCCGAACAATAGATGGAGTAACGGGTGCGGAGGTGGTGGGGTAAAAAACACGTTGATATTGATCGTCCTGCTGCAATAAAGAATTATTAAATAAATATTTTAGTGATTAAAAAAAATTTGTTTTGCATTTTACTTAAATTAAATTAAAAAGTATATTGATTTCTCATTAGACAAAACGGTCTCAAAAAATATAATGTTTTAGAAAAGAAGGCTTGCCATTTTCGGCGGCATGGTCTTTTCGCCGTGAAAGCTTATATTTATTGTTATTTAACCGAAACTATGTACAAGAGCGGGATAGAAGTGTTTGCACAAGAACTCCAGAAATGGATAAATGTTGTACTGCAAATGCGTCCATTGTTATTTTTATACCCTTGCAGAGGGTATTCAAATTTTGCCATGATATATGCAACGCGGTGATGGAGGCATTTCCGATCCCATAAAGTATATATATTCTTGATCAGCATCACCAGCCGAGTCGATCTAGACATGTCCGTCTGTCGGTTTCTACGCGAACTAGTCTCTCAGTTTTTGAGCTTTCAGGCTGAAATTTTCAGCATAGTCTTATTTCTTTAGCACGCAGTATATATGTCGGAACGGCCGAAATCGGACCACTGTATCCTATAGCTGCCATAGGAATGATGCCGAAATTAATGTACAAATTTTTTAACTTTTTTGTTTTTCAACGTATATCAATCAATTTCAAGATATAGCAGTTTTTTACGGTTATAGAATTACGGTTTTAATTTCATTAAGATCGGACAACTATATCATATAGCTTCCATAGAAACGATCGGTCGATTTAAATCAGTGGTGCCCACACAAATACAATGACATGTGACTTGCATTTGTGTGCGTAAGAGAAAAACGAAGTTGGCTTCGCGCGAGACGTTGCGGTTGTCAGAGCAGTGCAAAGCATTAAAATTTAAATGCTTTGCACTGCTCTGACAACCGCACACTCAACCTCTCATTCTCTCTCTTCTCTGCTGCTGCTGCTCACGTCACGTTTACACTGTCTGTGTAGCAGCAGAGAGCCGGCAGAGTTTTTACCAACCACATGTGGCGGGGGCTTGGGCACCTCTGATTTAAATGAAAATGTAAAATTCTACATCTAAAATGTAAAATTTTACATGTAAAATGTAAGATACTATATGTAAGATGTAAAATGTTTACAAACTAAGATATTTTTTCAAATGTAACCAAAATTAATAGATTTTCAATAATCCAACTGCAGACTGCAAGGGTATACAAATTTCGGTTTACCGAAGATAGCTTTCTTTCTTTATTTTTATGATATTTCCGATTTTTTAAGTTTGACAATCAGCAATCAGAAATACTGCCTTCGTCTGAAGGAGAAATGGATTGCGGAAAACAGGACATGGTCGCTTTTTCGCGTACAGGAATCTTTTCTAGATCTGCACAACAGGACCATAGAACTCCGAGACTCTGTTGTCCAGAGTTCCGAAAGAAAGGAAATGCAGCTTTTCTTTAGTATGCCAATTTGTAGTTGGGAGACAAATCCTTTGGATTTCTGGATCTCACAAAAATCAACTATGCCCATGCTAGCGAAGGTGGCATTAAGTTGCCTGATGGCTTTTGCCATAAAGTGTGTTGTTTGTGACAGACCAGCATGTAACCGAACGAGCTTTTCTAAAATCATTAAAACCAGATTTGTTTTTGAGTTTATAATTAAAAGCAATAAGTACAAATGTATTTCATGAATTAATATTTAATCAGTATCATTATAAATAAAATTGAACACAATGAGCTGTGCTCTATACCATATCCTTAATAATTTTGTTATTCGTTTTTATATCAAAGAACGTAAATAAGAGTTGCTTGAGAGTGGGTATAATATTTGTTTTTTTAAGTTCATTTTTTAAATAAAAAATATTCTGTTGTGTCTCAAATGTCTCCTATTTGTAGCTCATGGATGATAAAATTAAATATTATAGTTTTTTTTGAACATACATATTCTTAGGCCTATAAAAGACCCAAATTTACAGCACAGGAAACCTTTTTCAAATTTAGCTAAACATTCAAACATATAAAACAAAATCGAAATATTTTTTATGATATTTTTTAATATCATCGTGTGATATTTTTCAAACAGCAAATATCATCAATACGATATTTTTTCAAAATCCAACAACCCTAGGCTACAGCTACTTTTTACGTACTTACGTACATATGCTATATATTATTAATTTAAAACAGTTGGCACACATTTTCTGCTTCAGTTCTATATTTTTATATACATGTCGAGGAAATTAGTTCCTCCCCGGGTCGGTAAGGGGTCCTCCGACGTTTTGTCAACCATCTTTATGCCAAAGTATAAGGGATTGGACTTTAATTGTATGATTAGTGTAGCGAGTCTCCGCAGCCTTGTTGTCACTTCAAAGGTTTTCCACAAAAGAGGTGGAAGTCAGCACTTCCTGCCAAGTCATCAGCTATCCTCAATAGTATCGTAATCCTGATAACGCTTACGGAGCCACACTTGATACAGTTTCATAAACTCTATCCCACTTTACGCGAACCGTCAGTGGCAACCCATAGCCTATTTAGGCGCACAATTCAAATAACATGTAATATATACTCTCTGACATATGTGCATATGTATGTATAAAGCAACCCCAAGTATTAACAACAAATTTATTCATAGAAAAGTTTTAAGTCTTTATTTGCACCACTTTTTGTAAATTTAAAAAATAAATGCAAACTACAAGCACATTACATTTTTTCTTAGTGATTTTAATGACGAAACCATTAATATCCTACCAACGCCCACGTCCACCAGAGGACGCACCGCCACCTCCTCTTCCTCTGTTGAATCCGCCACCGCCACGCCCTCTAAATCCACCGCCGCCGCTTCCAAAATTATTTCTCGCGCCACCCCGCGCACCACCGCGACCACCTATCAAAAATGTTATAATACATTTAATACAGTAAAAAAAGGGTATATGTATATCAAGCACTTTACCTGATCCTCCTCGAGATGAACCTCCCCTGAATCCAGGACCACCTCCAGCACCACCACGGGACTTTTTCTGAACGCCTTTCGGTTGCGGAGGTTTTGGTAAAAATCTTGCGATTGGCAATAATTTGCCAGGATCGATAAACAGAGATTGATTCGGATTGAAGCTGTTGGCATAAACATTTTCCGATAATTTAACAGATACGAAATAGTCACGAACTGTTCCAAATATCTCATCAATCTTTCCTATTTGTTCCTTATTCTCAAGATAGATTGGGGCATTAAAATACGGAACATCTTGGATCCCAACTTTGCAAACAAGATCATTTTGGCAAGAGTAAACAAAGTTGCCCAATGGAATAACACGATCTGGTGGGCCTGTAAATACATTTATTTTTATTTTTATTTTTTATTATTTTGTATACCTTTCTAGCTAAAGAAATCAGCAGTTTTAAATACAACTTTATTAAGATATAACTTACCATTATCAAAAGTTCCTCGTCCACCACGAGGGCCACCTCTGTTAAATCCTCCGCCGCCTCCGCCTCCACCGCCTCCTCCACCACGAAATCCTCTGCCAGAACTCCCACCACGAGGTCGTCCAAATCCCATTTCAATTTTTTTAATTTAATAACAAAATCAAAAACACGTGCGACAGTTAATAAGAAATAAAGTGTGACTGCTGCTTGACAGTAACAAAATCGCATGGGGCATGTGCCTCGTTGAAGTGTGAAAAGTTAAATACCACGTTTCCACGATGAACGCTTCAAGCCCAATTCCCACGACAGTGATTTTAGGGGGAGCGATGAGAAGATGGTGAAAATGGAATTCGTGTTCACATTACACCATCTACCGTCGACCATCAGCATCTTCTTCTTCCTTATCAAGTGAAAAATAAAAACAAACATGTCCCAAAATAATCATATTTAATGAAAAGGTCAATTTAAACGAAAATACATAATACAAAAGATGCTTTACTGTAAAATATACTTAACTGGATTAATGATCAATGATGGAGTAGGAGGGGGTTGCGTTGCTCAGTGTCCACTCTTATTTAAGGGTATCCACCGGCCCATCCGACGGCTTTGACTGGATTTAGCAATCGTATCCGATGAAACTTCATCTTGGTCATCTCATCTCATCTCATTAGTCATCTTCAGGATAGGTGCTGCCTGACGCAATTTTTGCGTCATGGTGGGCAGCATAAAGCCCAATTCACACTGCAGTGATTTTCGGGGGCACGATGAGAAGATGGTGAAAAATGGAATTCGTGTTCAAATTACACCATCTACCGTCGACCGTCGGCCTCTACTTCTTTCTCAAGTGAAAAGTAAACAAACATATCCAAAAGAACATATTTACTAAAAAGTTCAATGATTAGGATGGGATTGCGTTACGTTCCACTTTTATTTCAGGGCATCCAGCTATCCACTGGCCCATTAGGCGACCTCGACTGTATTTAGCAGTCGTTTCCTTTTAATGGCAAAATTAAAACTTTTGCTTTCACATCATCTTATTGGTCATCTTCTGCAGGGCAGGTGCTGCCTGCTGTTGCTGCAATTTTTGCATCGTGGTAGCTGCATAAGGACGTAGGTTACTTGCTTGCTGCTGTTGCTGCTCTGTATTGTGGCCATGTCGGTGGGACGGGCAGTGGGCAGGATTGCGATGAGGGATCGATCAGGTTCTTCCCAATGATGTTAACCTCTGCGCTCCACGTTCCATGGCGGCGGAGTTGTTGCCGATATTGTTAATGTACGGGGAATCGGACGAGTCCACCTTGTTCAGGCCGACATCAACTGATTCACTGTCGTTTCTCTATCAAAGTGAACGGTCGTGTTTTTGTTTTGCGCCACGTATTTGTGTAAATTTCTTTCTATAAACCACCGGGGTTTTATTTAAAACTTCTATATTGTGTCAATAATAAGTCGGTGTTTCACTTCACGTGTGCATGCATAATAATTATATTAATTGCAAATTAGTTTTTGTGCAGCGATAGCTTATCTTAATTTTTGCATTCCGCTTTGTGCTTTATCCGTTTCGCCGGTATTAGAGCTTGACGGCTTAAGCCCCTAACTCTCGCTCTCTTGCTCGCTCTCTCTCTCTCTCTCTCTCTTAGTGCACGTAACGACTCTTATTTTCTCTTATCTTCTGATTGGTACAGTGGTAAGTTTCTTAAATGTCTTCTTAATTTGTCTGTGCATTTAAAACCAGCAAGAAGGCTGCTGGCTGATGGCTTTGTGATAATATTGTGCCCGCCAAGTGCTTTGATTGCACATGCCGGATGGCTGATACTGTTACTAAAAACATTGGATTGCGCTACTGCAGTGAGACTTGTCGCGATGTTGAAAGGGAAATTATGGCTTTCATGCGGCAAACCAAAAATGGTTTCAAAGAGCTACTTAATAGTTTTTGTAGAACTATTGAGTCGCTCTCGGCGCTGGACTGCCAGTTGAATGGCCTGAAGCTATTAAACGAGTCACCTAAGCGCAAGAAAACCACTCCAATGATATTAAGGTCGGGTGCGAGAAAAGATTCGGCCTCCAAATGTGCCACGATAGGGACCGCTGCTTCAGTTATATCCCTTGAGTCCGCTAGGGGGTCAAAATCAACGACCCCTCAGATCCCATTCCCGAATGCTCCCCAGGGTGACAGGCCTGGATTACCGGCCGAAATTGGTAATACAGCCAACCGGTCTGTGTTGCCAAAAGCCCTTGTTGCATTACCACCAACGAGGCAGATATTTGTCTCTAGGATTAACCCGTCTCAAACATCTGAAGATGTTACTGTCTATATTCAAGACAGATCCAAGTCCTATAAAATTTAGGTGAAACAATTTAAATATTCTTATGCTAGGGGTATTTCATTTTTCAATATAAATGTGTACGTGGTAAGCTTCCCAAATTGTATTCTGATAGTCTTTCTTTTGCATCCCAGGTGATTGTGTTCACAGAAAACTGGTTAAAGACGAAGATCCTAAGCTGCGAAGTTTTTCCAGATGTGTACACAATGTACAGGCTTGATCGGCCTTCCAGGCAAGGGCGCGGGGTCCTCATTGCGGTTGACTTCAACCTAACGTATGAATTATTAGCTTTCGAGGAACGCAACAATGTTGAATTCCTTTGTGTGAAGCTATCATTTAATGGTAGTTTTACTTACATTACCTGTTCCTACATTCTCCCCTTGTCGGACCTTCCTATTTATTGGAACCACCTTTCCGCTATCCAGTCGGTCTACAACAGACTTTCGGATAGGGACCATTTAGTAGTTCTAGGTGATTTTAACATTCCATAACTGAATCCTCAAACACACGTTTAGCTACTGTACGTCACGATTTTATTGATGGCTTGTTTGATATTAGGTTGTCTCAAGTCAACCTTGTACGAAATTGCTGAGGTCGCTTGCTCGATTTCTGCCTTGTCTCTGATCTGGCAAGAGACAATTTGGTTAGGGTCCCGCCCTTGACGCAACCCGAAGATCCATACTATCCTATTTTCGATATGACTATTGATTATGGAGAATAAGTCTGATCGGCCAGCTAATAAAGGCTGATTTTCGACGGCTGAATCATTTCATATCTGACTTTAATTTGTCCAATCTTTACAAGTGCACTGACATGGTTTATGCGATGGATATTTTTTAAAATGCCTTGAATTCCTTTTTTACTGATATACTTTCCGTCAATCTCAAATAAGCCTCCTTTTTGCTCACTTTTTTCAAATAACTTATTCTCCGTCATCCGATTCAAACCAGACCTATTCTTATAGCATGCCCAAATCAAACCTAATCTTTAGTCCTAGCTTAAACGAAAGCTACGTTTTTTTCTTCAACGTCTCAGGCCGGTTTATTCGCCAGGTCCCCATGGAATACCAGGCTGTGGTCTTAGGTATAGTGCTGAGGCCGTGTGCAGTCCCATAACGAAGATCAACGACTAACCTGCTATTAACCTGCTGGAGCTCACCTCATTCATTATAAGGGGCTTTCCACAAAATTTTGCAGACAGATTTGATCTATACTGATTTCAGTAAAGCATTTCACTCCGTTAATCATTCCCTTCTTGTTAGGAGACTCGACTTAATGGGTTTTCCTGTCGATCTTCTAAGGTGGATCTCAAGTTATCTGAATGGCAGGACGCAAAAGGTCCTATTTAAAACCAACTTGTCGAATGTTCTCCGGGTGGCCTCTGGTGTCCCGCAAGGGAGCACCCTGGGTCCCTTACTTTTTACACTATTTATTAACGACCTGCCCAAAGTCTTGACTAACTCCAAAGAACTCATGAACGCAGACGACGTAAACATTTGTGTGCAATACAAGGACCACGCTTGTTAGTCGGATTTACAAACAGATCTTAATAACTTTCAAACGTGATGCAAACTTATTAAACCTAAATGGCTTCAAATGTAAGCTGATGACATTTTCACGTGTCTCGCCCATGCTGGCGCCTTATACGCTGAACTGCTGCTCTTTGGAAATGATCACTATAGTTGACGATTTGGGTATCCGCCTAGATCCTTAACTGGAGTTTATTGATCATATTTCGTGCATTGTGAATAAAGCCAAAGGTGTGCCTGGATTTATTAAACGGTGGTCGGTGGAGTTTATTGATCATATTTCGCGCATTGTGAATAAAGCCAGGGGTGTGCTTGAATTTATTAAACGGTGGTCGAAGGAATTCGATGACCCCTAAGTCACGAAGAATTTATACACTTCGTTAGTTCGTCCTATTTTAGAATATGGATTTTGCGTTTGGAGTCCCCAGTGGGACGTCCACAGCAAACGCATTGAGTCTGTTCAAAAGAACCTTTTACTTTTCGCTCTTCGTGGCTTAAAGTTGCCCTCTTTTCTAGTAGACTTCTCCTGATTAACCTACCTTCCTTAGCAAACCGTAGAACGATGTTAGGCATTGTCTTTATGTATAATCTGATCCGTGGTGACGGGGAAAGCAGCGATTAATTGGGTCAGTTGAATTTCCACGTACCATGTAGAACCACAAGATCCTACCTGCCTTTAGTTTTGCACCAATGCAGAACATCGTATGAAATGCATGAACCCTTTAGAGTAATATGTGAAAATTATAATGGTTTGTACAAAATTACCTCATCTAAACTAAACACATTAATATTAACCCACTTAAACTAAACACATTAATATTAACCCACTTAGTACACATGCAAGATAGCAATCGAGCTGCCTAATAGTAGTTTATATTTCCTCGCATTCTTTTACCTATACTATTCTAGCATATTTGGAAATGAAAAAGTTTTTAACATTTGCAAATATTTTATAGTTCATTTAGCTTATCTTAGCTATTAATGTATTCGTAACTTTAACGAGATATTAACCACAAAACTATTTTTTTCGCGGCATAAAAGTATTGAATATGGTTCTATATAACATATGATCGTTATTTTATATTTAAGCGATAGTGTCATCGATTTTGGCTCCGATTCTTCGATGTATTGTATACTGGAGTTGTGAAATTGAAGAAAACATTTAAAGACGCTGAACATAACTCCATTTGAGTCCCTTGCGTTATTTGCTATTCAAATGTTATCATTGCCGTGGTTTTGCAAAAGTTGAAAATGTTTTTAGTCAAGTGAACATAGTAAAAATCAAATTGTGCAACAAAATGCACTTAAAGCGCTGCCACACATACATTTTGCCGCGAAAATACCTCATGCGCGTACAAAAAAATGATACATATTATAAGAAGGGGAAAATGTTGACATCGATGAATTAATAACAAATTTAATTTAAATTAAAAACTTAAACAACAACTTTTATGTTGGTGTAGCTTGTTTCTACGAATTTTTTTTAATTAGGCTTATTTTAGCTTTTTTTGTGGAAAATCTAGTTCATTCTGCCGCTCATCTCCTAGCAACACTGCTTTATACACTTTGTTTACAAAACGCAACTGGTTCCCGAACGAAATATATAACAATTTCGCTAACCATGAAAATTCTTAAAAGTTACACATATTTGAGGGTATTGGGAATGGGGTATTTATGTTAATTATTCCATTTCCATTGTTTCACTTTCAATGCTTGAACTATCGACGCCAATCTCTCTTGCATGGTATAATATTGCTTGTCCACACACGGTCACGTTAATCATGACATCTTTGTTGACTTTTGGAATATTATAGGTAAATATTTCAGTTAATCCCCATTTATAACGCTTCATTTATTATTTTTAATAATGCAAGAAATTTTTTATATATATATATATATGTATATATGATGCTTAAACAAAATTATTACGAATTATTTTCGATTTCAGCTTTATGCTTTTAACTTCGAGTCGAAAAGCAACTAGCTTATACCGAATGTATATACATATGTACCTATATACACAACTCTTATAAATTTGTTGTTTATGCATTCGTACACAAGTATTGGATGCCAAGTTAGTACATCATACGAAATTAAGTATTATGTATTTATATACATACACTTACTAGCATAACTTTAAGTAAATACAGAATAAAAGCCAAAACAACAAGATTTAAAACTAACATTAATTAAAATATTTAATTAAATATCCCGACTGCCAATCAAAGTTTAAAAGCTACGTATTTGTTCTTATTGATGTATGTACATACACTTGCCCGCATACATATTTCTGCGTACACAACTATAAAAATTAAAACTTTGACTTAAACGTCAAATGACTACGATAATATTTTGCACTGCAAATCAAAGATGAGTTTATTCTATTCATTGTTCAATTGGTCGTCTGCTTATATTATTGCAAAATTATGCGCTTAGCGGTATTCTTATAATTACCATATTAACCCTTTCGACCCCACCGTTGCCTGTGAGCAACTTTGAAAGTTTAGAGTCTAACCATCGGCGGTCAATTCACTTTGGTTCGCTATTTCCTTATTTAAGTTGTAGCTGCATATATATTCATTTGTAATATAATATAAAAGATATATATTGTGATGTTTGTGGAAGATCACTGTGGACGGCAGTCCACGTAGTGACGATGAGCACCGAGGCTGGTGCGCAAGGAAACTACTATATACAGCCGTAGAATTGAAAATTTGCTACGATAGTCCGATCAGAACCATTTATATCTTGATCGAACGGTATTGTAAACCTCTTTGAAACTGCATACTACGATTTTTCAAAAACGGATTAGTTTAGAAGAAATGTGGAAATTGGAGCTATTGAAGCCGGTGAGCTAAAATCTCCAAATTTTTAATGACACCTCGATCATCCTGATCCGATACTCCGTTCAAAAGATATTCAATAAACAAGATTTTAACGGCCTTTCCGAAATTAAAACTTTTGTCCTGTTTGTCTGCCTGTCTGTCGATTTTTTTGTTTTAGACTCCTAGAACTAATTTTATTTCATTAAACAGCTCGATCTAAACATTTTTTGTTTTACAACTTTTTGGGTTTCCTGCTAGTTTGGCGGGAAAACAGCTAAAAAAGCTAGATTTCCCGCGACCATAACTTCTGAACGACTAAAGTTACTGAAACGTGCTATATGTCGTTGGAAAGGTATTTTTAAATGATAATTACTTTGCCTTTACAAATTTATCTAAATATTATAATTAATAATTTAGAATTAAAATTAATTTTTTTTTAGGATTTTCTTAATTTTTTTACAAAATGGCTCTTACCATTTTGATATTCACTTCAGCCCGTATAACCCTTGAGATTACTGTTCACCTTTTGGGGTACTACTCATATTTCCGAAAAATCCATTTTTCCTTAAAATGAGTACCAATGATCCCACATAGATAACTTCTTCATATATAGATTTTTTTGTTAGTTTTCCACATTTGAAACAAATACTTCTGATATCAAAAACACCACTTAACGAGATACTAAATTTTGTGACGGTAACCGGCGTTCAGCTAATATCAGATGTCATAACTATGTGCTATAATTTTTTAATAATAGCTAAGTCATATAGAAACGACCTCTGGACATGGTATTGAGCTATACCAATTAACACTAACAATTGGAGACCTACATACATATGGCATTTTAAAAACTGCTGATATTAAAATCAAACACGCTGCCTGTTTTGATTTTTTAAATTTTTCAGCTTAGTGCCGATTTTGAAACTAATTAAATAATTTTTTAATTTTTTGTTTAAATAACTATTAATCGTCACATAATTTGGTATTAGAAATTTTTTGAGTTGAATGTGCCATCGTCACTTTTATCTCACCTCGTTAAGAGGTGTTTTTGTTTGATATAGATTTAGAGACAATGACTGAGAAAAAATTATTAAATTAAGTTACAGAAAAGTCTTTTCTAAATAGTAATATTTTTTTAAATTTTTTAAGCAATTTTTTTTTTTTTTTTCATACAAATTAAAAAATAAATTACTCCCACATTGAAGGGCGTGGCGACTTTAAATTTCGTTTAAATACTTCTTAGAGCAATACAAAAAGATTAAAATAATACAAAGTTTTCTAGGTTTACACGAAAAGGAAATGCCAAAAAAGCGGTCACACTGGAAAAAGATTAAATCTGTTTGGGGTTGCGAACTGTTCGAGTATCTGCGTACTAAGCTTTACTCAAACCCCCCCTTAAGAAGTCAGTCGCAAAAGTCTGCGTACAGCTAAGAAAAACGTATTTTATTTGCAAATTAAAAGCTTCTCGGTTACCACTTTGTGTGTAAAACTTCCTTCAGTCGTCTGGCAAAGATTCCACTAACTTTTTTGTATTATTGGTAGAGTTCGCAACTATTTTTATAATAAAGGGGCAAAGGGCTTGATATTATTGTGGGCAGTATGTTTTAAATCATCATGTTTTTAATATATAAAATCTTTTTCCAGGCCCAACCGTTAAGAACTGTCAACCAAATTTGCATTTAATATGTCTGTGAAGGATCTATGGTCTAGATTAGACTCTCTAACGGACAAATTTTCCACGTCGTTGGCCGCACGTCGTTATCCACGTCGTTGGGTGTATTTATAAAATTAAATAAAAATTAAATTTTGCCTTTCTAAAGCAGAACCACTCTTCCGTCACACCATTCTTTTCTTCCTCATGCCTCAGCCTCAATGCGAAACTTTCTTTCGTCCAAAAATATGACCGTAACCAAATTTTGGAAGGCTTTGAAATGTGATCATTAGCGAAATCAAGACTTTTTATACCCGGTACCCATAGGGTACAAGGGTATTATAAGTTATTGCCAACCGACAATGTATGTAACAGGCAGATGGAGAAATCTCCTTGTTTCTGGGCTACATGGTTTCTTCCTGGCCACGCGGCTCTTTCACCAAATTTTTAATGCCCATCGTATAGTATGATCTTATGTGGATTTGGAGAACAGTTCCTCAACTTAAATTCCCAACTCGTGGGCTGTCGATTTCGGATTGTTCTGAACTCTTAGAAATAATTTTCTCTTTTCGTCAAATACCTTGTGCGGCCAGATTTTGGCGTCAATTATGCCCGACTTTATGTATTTATTTGGTAATGACTCTTTGAACAAATGACTGCGATCTGCAAATGATTCTTTCACTTTCCCGGTAACTTTTTGCCCTCAAGATGCAATTTCAGAATGATTTTTTTTTCCGACGACGGAAATCTCATCTTCCTTCGACACCTTAGTGACAAATGCTTATGAAACGCAATAAAAATTGATGATCCAATTAGACAAAGCCATATTTGAACCAAAGCAGAGTTGCATTTGACATTTAATGATGATTTTCTTAGCTGTACGCAGACTTTTGGGACTGCTTTTTAAGGGGGGTTTGAGTAAAAAAGTTTATATAACAATTCCGCTAAGCGCATAATTCTCGAATAATATAGGGAGACGGCCAATTGAATGAATACAAGAATGAACCCATTTTTAATTCGCAGTGCAATTAGCTTAGTTATTTGATGTAAAAGTCAAAGATTGGATTTTTTATAGTGCAGAATTTATAGTGTATGTGTATGTATATTATTATATTTGTATAGTATATTTATTATATTTATTTTATATTATAACTAATGTAACTCAATGAACTTGTAAAAATAAACTAAACTAAACTACTTACATACATATAGTGGCGAACAAGAGTCTACAAACGACAGTCCACTAGGCCCTGCATTTCAACGACAAAAAACTATACGTTACATATTAGTTTTTGATAAAGTTTTTCTTTTAAATTAAGCATAGATGAAACATTGATGTTTTCTGCAATAAACATATCCACCTCTATGATCGTTAAGTAGTAAATAAAGTAAAGACAAAGATGAGAGAGAACAATGAGCAAATAATAAATTAGTAAAAAAGGGAGTTACTGAACAAAAATTAACAAAAGAGATTTACTGAAAAAACCCAACAACCCAACACTACATACGGCCCTTTTTTTTTCTTAAATTTTATGAATATTAAAGGAAAAGAAATAATAATAAAGTCTTGTTTCAAATTTAATTTTAATACGAAAACAAATTCTTTTTTAAACTTATTTACAAAAAACCGAAAAAAAGGCTGTAACAAAAGAGAACATACGATTCTTTTTTTTTGTTTTTGATATTATTTTCAACTTAAACGTAACCGTAAAGTTCCGTTAAAAAACACAGAAAAAATAAAAAAAATATGTGGCGAAATAGTTAATATGTATATTAAATTAAATCAAGTTGGCATTTCAAACTATTTATAAAAACTTTGAAAAACCAAGCTAATAAGCCGTGCAGATTTATAAAACTGGATAAAATCCCAAAAAAAGGGGGTCGTATGTAGACTATTGTGCGCCACTGTACATACGTACAATCAGAGACACTTTAATATTGTTTGAATCATTTTTTTTTATTACTTATACATTTTAGTTAAATCTTAACAACGAGCAATAATGGGAAATTGCTTGAAAATAAGCAGCACTTCCGATGACATTTCACTTTTGAGAGGCAATGACGGTGTTAATAATCTAAATAACGTAACACAACAGCCAGAAAATCATGTAAGTAACAAGAAAGTAATCTAACTTCGGGAATCCGAAGCTTGTATACCCTTGCAGTTTGCAATTTGACCCAATCGTACCCAAGAGATAAACATTACTGGAGGTTCACATATCCTTAGGAGAATATGCCACTGCTCACAGATAGGCCACTGCTCACAGCTTATTTCGTGCAAAGGTGCAATCAAACTTTTAAACCGTGCAGCGCATAAACTATATAAGATATGGGCATTTCCCACAAAAGGTCCAACGCCTGTTTGCTACTTTGGGCGATCAACTTTAGAAAAAACACGTTTTGATTTTCCAACCGATTTTTTTCGAGTTTTTAATGTGCTAGCAGCATTTCCTCTTTTTTCAAGTTTATCGACCTTCAGCACACAAAGTACTTATCCAATATACATAAAGTGTATACATCGAAAGGTTAGTTCATTACCTGTAAAATAAAACATTCGACGGCTAAATTGGTTGGCTACAACTCGAGCTATGAAATGAGAAACGAAAAATGAGCAGTATTTTTTTGTGTAAAACTTTAAAAAATCTTTAAAAAAAACGTATCCATAGAAAAAAAATTAACGCCATTTTCGTGATCTGGGGACTCAACTCTACCAGAATTTCACATCAACGTGTGCGTTGAGCAATTGTTTTACAACTTTTAAACATGTGTAATATTTAATTTCTTACAATCTGTGTTATTCTGTTGAGAATAGGACGATGATAGGAAAAGTAGGAAATGAAATGGAGTGTTTCGAGTTTAATGTGTCTTGAAAAAAGCCCGCCTCAATGTGTTTGATTTAGGAGAAAATGTACCCTTTGACAGAAGGCTGGTCCAACCTGTCATTTCAGACACGGTGTTGTGATATGTGGAAGATTTAATATTTATGTTTTAATTTTTTTAAATCATAGCTACGCTCGATAATTATTTCGATTGAATAGTAAAGCCATCGATTTTTTACTCAACGTGAAATAGTTCTGTTAACTTATTGTTTTAATTTTGACAGTTATAGCATAACCTACAATCGCTGCACTATCGGACCGATGCTATTCATTTTAATGATGAAAGCACGAATATTCGACAATACATCACTTAATATATAATTAATATCGAAAGAATCATTACCTTTATCGTTGTAATTATCGTTGCTATAAACAATTGACACCACATTTACTTTTCACTGCACTTGATACTCGATCAAAACATGTAAATGTACTATAGTATAGCAGCTGCGCAGACGCATCGCTCACTTAAGTAGGAGAGAGACGGATGTCGAACGCTGCCGAACGCAAAGGCCGATTGTGCTTCTTTGTCGTTCGTTCCGCGCTCTCGCTTGCACTTCAAGCCTTACATAGAACATACAAACTGTAGATGAATGTCCTAGTCTGTCATCAGTGACAAATTAAACAATGATTCATCGATGATTCATCATCCTTTCATCAATATTTCATCGATGATCTATCAAGTTTTCATCAACATTTCATCAACGTTTCATCAATAACAGCCTATTGATGACAACTAGTACTGCAGGGATGGTTCAGATCATTCGAGTACTAGTAATTGTATCATGATCTGAACAAGAATGATGCGTTCGTGAGCATGAGTTGATTTTTACTCAGAACTTTAATTTTGTTCGGTGATTGAAATTGAGTAAGAACTTTTGGGTATGAGTAAATCAAGATAAAAGTGAATATTGCAGTTCTCTGATAGTGATAAATGATAAATAACTGATAAATAACTTTAAAATGTAGAAAACTGAAAAAACGCGGGGAGCGCGATTAACGGTTAAATGTTATCTCCCTTTATGGAATATTGCAATGTGTGTTCCCGATAAAAAAACAAAAACAATATTTATATATACATATGTCTACACGCCGAATAAAAAGGTTCTAGCAGCAAAATTTTTAATTTAAACCACATCTGTTGCGTACAATTTATTGACAAAAAATGCAGCGATCGTTTATTTTATATTGTCCACTTTTTTTTGTCTGTTTTGATTATATTATTAATATTTTTTTTCATTATTATTATACCCTTGCAGAGGGTATTATAATTTTGCCATGATATTTGCAACGCAGTGAAGGAGGCATCTCAGACCCCATAAAGTATATATATTCTTGATCAGCATCACCAGCCGAGTCGATCTAGCCATGTCCGTCTGTCTGTCTGTCCGTCTGTCTGTCCGTCTGTCTGTCCGTCTGTCTGTCCGTCTGTCTGTCTGTCTGTCTGTCTGTCGGTTTCTACGCGAACTAGTCTCTCAGTTTTTGAGCTATCGGGCTGAAATTTTCAGCATAGTCTTATTTCTTTAGCACGCAGTATATATGTCGGAACGGCCGAAATCGGACCACTATATCCTATAGCTGCCATAGGAATGATGGCGAAATTAATGTACAAAAATTTTAATTTCTCTGTTTTTCAACGAATTTCTATAAATTTCGAGATATAGTCGTTTTTTATAGTTCTAGAATTACGGTTTTAATTTCATTAAGATCGGACAACTATATCATATAGCTGCCATAGAAGGGATCGGTCGATTTATATGAAAATGTAAAATTCTACATGTAAAATGTAAAATTTACAAAATTTACATAATTTGACATTTTTTTTACATTACCAAAATGGATCGATTTTCAATGATCCAATTGCTGACTGCAAGGGTATATAAACTTCGGTTTACCGAAGTTAGCTTTCTTTCTCGTTTTATTATACTAACAATCTATTGCCATTGGTTTGTCCCGTTCCCCAAAACTGTATCTAACTGATTAATTATAATAAATCCGTGAATATATATCTTCGGCAAGCCGAAGTTTATACACCCTTGCAGATAATAAATAAAATAAAAATAAGGAATCTTATATATCGTATCAACCCGAAATCTTTAAAAACAACGAAAAGCTGCTTATTTGGACGATCGTTCATATGTAAGCTATAAGATATAGTGGTCCGACTTGGATGAAATTTTAAATATATGGCTATATTTAAATTTAAAACGCCATTTACTAAGTTTTAGTCCGATATCTTTAAAAACAACGAAAGTCAACTATTTGGGGCCGATCGTTCCTTAGGCAGCTATAAGATATAGCGATGTATAGATGAATAGCTCTAATATAATTAAAGGATCATATATTTTATTTGAGACCAATATCTTAAAAAATAACGAAAATATGACATTTTGGCCCTATCTTTCCAATGGCTGCTATAAGGTGTGGTCCGATTCCGGCCGTTCCGACATATATACTAGCTGCATTAGAAAGAAGAACGGACAGACGGACAGACGGACATGGCTAGATCGTCTCGGTTGGTGATGCTGATAAAGAATATATATATACTTTATGGGGTCGGAGATGCTTTTCTTGTGAATAGACTAGAGAGAAAGCTATATGAATCCTCTAAAAAGGTAAAGTCATCGCTTTAGAATATTTCGTCCCAATTGTCAGATTTTTGTTTTTAATAGATCAAGCTAAAATCGACATCTATTTTGAGTACGTTAGCGACTGCATGTTTTTTGCAATTATTATTAAGAAAACGAAAACTCAATGAACCCCATCATTTACACTAAGCAAAGAGCTAACAAAATGCTATCGAAGAGCAAAAATGTCAGAAAATGTTTATTTTCTAATTTTTTATGCATTAAACGTGTACGAACGTACGTTCGTGACCCCTGGAAATTCCCATATGATATATGAAAATATGTACATATACATATGTATATAATATGTCGTCGGATTTGTACGATATTGTCGATCTGGCCCGTTTTGACTTATGTATTTACTAACTGAAGACTATTTGGAAAGAATCATTCAGATAGTTTTACAACTGAGAGAAAAAATGTTTAGAGATTATAAGGTTAGGAATGGCAAATGTGTATCTGTCTAACTTAATTATTACACCCTTCATTATTACACGTCAAAGATCTGCTGATTTATAAAACATTGACTTACTTGCATAAAATTGTGACTACAGGAGAACCGTCATACTTATATGAAGAACTACGATTTTCTGCTTCAGCACGAAGAAATAATTATTTCACTACTAGATATAGAACTCTTAACTCACAAAGACAAATTTTTATTTATGCAGTTTGCATCTGGAACGATTTGCCAAACAAATGAGTAATAAAAATAAATTTAAACTATACAAAATAAGTAAAGGAACCTAAATTTCAGAGTTAGGAAAATTAAATTGTAATAAAATGACAAGTTAGTTTTTAAGAATAGATTAATAACAATTCAAACAAGTGAGAAAGCTACAGTCGAGTGACCGACTGTAAGATACCCGGTACCCAAAGTATTTTGCATGAAATTAAATGGAAAAAACAAAAAGTTGACAAATGAAGATAAATGTTGCTAAAAACATGTTGAGCAACGTTTAAAAAAGACAAATTCTGCAGCTGTACGCAGCTGGACTACGAATTTATACTGCCCCCGAAAGCACGCAACACTTTTTTTCACTATTGCCTTTGTGGCTCTGAAGAAGAAGAAGAGCATTCACAGAAACTTTATTGTTTAATAACTTCCATGTTTATCATCCGATTTTACTCAAATTTTCAGAAAACGTCCGCAAGTGCCTACTTATTTATTTTGTGTATTTACTTTAAGTCGAAAATTACGACTATAGTTTATATATAGTCTTATACGATTTTCGGGGGCGGAAGTGGGCGTGTCAAAATTTTAAAACAAACTTGATCTGCGTGCAACAGATTCCAATGTTGTCACCAAATTTGGTAACTCTAGCTCTTATAGTCTCTGAGATCTGTTGTTTCACACGGACGGACGGACAGACGGACAGACGGACATGGCTAGATCGACTCGGCTAGTGAAGCTGATCAAGAATATATATACTTTATGGGGTCGGAGATGCCTCCTTCTGCCTGTTACATACATTCTCGGTTGGCACTAACTTATAATACCCTTGTACCCTGTGGGTACCGGGTATAAAAATAATAACTTGTGCCATAAATATAAGCTATAGCTTGTAACACAAGGGAAATTTATACAAATAAATTAAACAAAATAAATTAAATTATTATTTTAATATTGGGTATTTCCTATACGTCTAGGTTACTAAAAGTATTGTCAATAAATTTAGAGACTGATCTCAGGATCGCTTAATGGCTTAATTTTCAAAAGTTTGTAGGGAAACAGACTCTTAGTCAATTCAGGGCCGGTTTCTGTCTTCACCGTCAAATTTTCTGACAGCTATCTGTCAGGAAAATCACAAGATAAAAGCAATTCGGTTTTCTGCCCTTCTAAAATTTATCTGAACGTAAAAGAATAACAAAGAACTGTTAACTTTACGTTTATTTATCGAATTTTGCTGTAAAGCACTGAATTGTCATGTATTGCGCAACCACATAACCATAACCATATGCAACCAGGTTATTTATCAGCTAATTGGTTTGTGCTCGGGTAAAAAAAATTTTCAAATTGCAAAAACGCCGAAACAAAAATCGCTGTAATTTTCTTATTATTGTCGGTTACCGAAAATCAGTTTTTTTTTTCGGGCCGGAAAAGATTTTACGGGGAGTCCCGGCAGATTTTACGGGAGTCCCATGTAGAATTTTAAATTTGTGTATAAATCGACCGATCGTTTCTATGGCAGCTATATGATATAGTTGTCTGATCTTAATGAAATTAAAACCGTAATTCTATAAAATGGTTGATATACGTTGAAAAACAAAAAAGTTAAAAAATTTGTACATTAATTTCGGCATCATTCCTATGGCAGCTATAGGATACAGTGGTCCGATTTCGGCCGTTCCGACATATATACTGCGTGCTAAAGAAATAAGACTATGCTGAAAATTTCAGCCTGAAAGCTCAAAAACTGAGAGACTAGTTCGCGTAGAAACCGACAGACGGACATGTCTAGATCGACTCGGCTGGTGATGCTGATCAAGAATATATATACTTTATGGGATCGGAAATGCCTCCATCACCGCGTTGCAAATATCATGGCAAAATTTGAATACCCTCTGCAAGGGTATAAAAATAACAATGGACGCATTTGCAGTACAACATTTATTCATTTCTGGAGTTCTTGTGCAAACACTTCTATCCCGCTCTTGTACATAGTTTCGGTTAAATAACAATAATTTCACGGCGGAAAGACCATGCCGCCGAAAATGGCAAGCCTTCTTTTCTAAAACATTATATTTTTTGAGACCGTTTTGTCTAATGAGAAATCAATATACTTTTTAATTTAATTGAAGTAAAATGCAAAACAAATATTTTTTTAATCACTAAAATATTTATTTAATAATTCTTTATTGCAGCAGGACGATCAATATCAACGTGTTTTTTACCCCACCACCTCCGCACCCGTTACTCCAGCTATTGTTCGGCGGCAGCAACAACTAACAGAGGAGGAGGATCACGTGAAGCTGGCAAAGCGAATTGGTTTAATGCAACATTTGCCAATTGGAACATATGATGGAAGTTCGAAAAAAGCACGAGAATGTGTAATTTGCATGGCGGAATTTTGCGTGGACGAAACTGTGCGATACCTGCCATGCATGCATATTTACCATGTCAATTGCATAGACGATTGGTTAATGCGAAGCTTAACTTGTCCGAGTTGCTTAGAGCCCGTCGATGCTGCCTTACTCACCAGCTATGAGACAACATAGCGTTTACATACACTTTTGCATCAATGTTACTGTTAAATGTTAAGAGAATGTAGGCACTAAAAAATCTATATTCAGTTTGGAGAAATATTTTGAAAATAATTGTTAGAATTCTATTATTTTATTATTTATTTCTCTGCTTTATTTCTCATTTTTTTGAATCGGTTTTTATTTGATATTCGGCAAGTATTAAATATTTATATTATTGCTCTCTTAATTATTTATATTAAGCTCTCGTGTGTACATATATACCAATATATTTTATAACCAATTAAAATATTTATATTATTATTATTAGAATGATAAGATATATTTTATTCGTAAATATATAAATATAATACGATTTTTAAACAGAGTTTTTGCTTTTTTGCAATACAACAATATATTTTGATAGGGGAAAAACAACACATATAAATAAGAACTACCACACTTTAATTCCATTTACCCCTCCCTGAAATGTGTGGATGGCTTGGTGAGTATGTGCCATACTAATTGAAAGATGCGCTGTTAGTTTCGTTGTAATATTAATACAATATTATTACAATAAATTCCTTTTGTTCAATTTCGTTGCATTACCCAACTTCGATAGAACTGAAATGAAATGTATAAATTGAATAAAAAGGAGAAATACGAAACATGGAATTGAAATAAAGAATACAAAATATTGTTTGGAATGAGCGGGAGTTGAACTCATGCCAAAAAAATACAAATCATTCGGCACGCGCCTACAAATATTATTCGTACCGATCGAGCGAGTGTTGATGCTTCGTCGACTTTTCGGATATTAACCCTTTCGACCCCACAGTTGCCTGTGAGCAACTTTGAAAGTTTAGAGCCTAACCATCGGCGGTCAATTCACATTGGTTCGCTATTTCCTTATTTAAGTTGTAGCTAAAAGATATATTGTGATGTTTGTGGAAGATATATCCCAGCCAACCATTTTCGGAGCGCTCCGAAGTAGGAGCGAAAAGGGACTCCCGAAATAGCTCCTTAATGGAGCAATTTCGGAGCGCTCCGAAGAGGGAGCAAAAAGGGACTCCAGAAAAAGCTCCTTAAGGGAGCGTTTTCAGAGCGCTCTGAAGTCGGAGCGAAAGTGGACTCCGAAATAGCACCTTAAAGGTGCGTTTTCGGAGCGCTCTGAAGTAGGATCAAAAGTAGACTCCGAAAAGGTGCAATTTCCGAAGTTGGAGTAAAAAGGGACTCCAAAAAAGCTCCTCGTAGGAGCGTTAAGGGAGCATAATTTGGTATAGTATGCCTTTGTTTTCATCAGCATTCTATGATTTACCTGCATGGCGACATGCTTAGTGTGCTGGACTTAAGGTCACGTGTTCGAGTCCCAAGCTTTCTAAAACATTTATAATATTTACATCCATTTAACAGTAACATATTAACTTACATAGCAGTGTCGGTAAGGTTATCTTTGGACGATTTAAGGACTCCTTTTTTAAAAATCTATAAGCTAATAGAGGAGTCCGCACGGAGTCCTTGCGGTTTATCTACAGGAGCATTTTGGGACTCCGAAAACACTCCTTCTAGGACTCCTAAAGGAGCACTGTTTTCATATAAATTGAAAAGGCCATTTTCTCCCGCAAACATGCTCCCTTAGGACACCTTTCGGTGCCTCCCTAGGAGGGTTTGAGCTCCGCACAGGGAGTCCTAAAGGAGCACCCTGCGGACTCCGATGGTTGGCTGGGTAGATTTAGAGACAATACAACTAACTGAGAAAAAAGCATGTAACAGTTTTTTTTATGTAAAAAGCTGTTTTTTTTTTTTAATTAATTTGATAAACAACAAAAAAATTATGTAAATTAAGTTACAAAAAAGTCTCTTCTAAATAGTAATATTTTTTTTTAATTTTTTAAGCAATTTTTATACCCGGTACCCATAGGGTACAAGGGTATTAAAAGTTAGTGCCAACCGAGAATGTATGTAACAGGCAGAGGGAGAAATCTACGACCCCATAAAGTATATATATTCTTGATCAGCATCACCAGCCGAGTCGATTTAGCCATGTCCGTCTGTTCGTCTGTCCGTCTGTGACAACATTGGAATCTGTTGCACGCAGATCAAGTTTGTTTTAAAATTTGGCCACGCCCACTTCCGCCCTCAAAAATAATAAAAAACGTAAAATAAGCTATACTCGTTATTTTTGGGTTAAAGTTATTAGATACAATAAATGAATAGGTTTGAGCGGACGTTTTCTGAAAATTTCAGTAAAATCGGATGATAAACATGGGAGATATTAGCAATAAGGTTAGAATTTTAAAACACCCCCCTAAGACGCTGCTATTGCAAGCTGCGTAGCCTGTAGCCGTCTAGGTCGTAGGTTCGAGCCCCGACCGCGCCAATACTTTTTATTGTTTTTTTTTTTCTCTGTTTTTTTGCATTTCTTGCTTTTTCCTTTGTTATTATACCCGGAAAACAACTCGAAAAAAAATTTTAGAATAAACATACAAAAAAAAAAAAAATTTGGTTGTTCGTGGGATTGAGCTCTGGCCAATTTTGCAAAACGTTAACGCATCGGCCGCTTAGACAACTGGGCCACTACCTATATTTCAAATGAAGCGCCATTTTCATACTAAGTATGCTTCAACAACTGTTAACCTAATTTTGGCAGAACTGAAATAAAATTGCCAGCGATTGTCAACATCTAATGCCTCTACATTTTTTTAATGAAAAGATGCTTTTTATTGTAGTAGAGAAATGTGTGTGAAAGAGAAAAGAGACCGACTGTTCACCAAAAAAATTGCGCCAGAAAATAACGAGCGTGACCAAGAAATGACAAACAATAGTAAAATTCACTTTTATAACCCAACTTTGCCGAACTGATATAATTTTATTAATTGAATAATCGGATATAAAAATGTAAAAAAAAAAAAAGGCATGAGCGGGATTAAAACTCAGAACTTCTTGCATAAAAACAATTGCCCATCGCTTAGACGCTTGGGCTATGCTCCACATTTGTCAATATACAGCGATTGTTACTTCTAATAGCCTTCACACGTTTTCTATCAGAAGGCGGTTTGTTTATTGTAATGGAGATGCACAAAACAAGTGTGTGTGACAGAGAAAAAAGATCGACTGCTGACCAAAAAAATTACGCCAAGCTACAGAAAAGATCTAGCGTGACCAAGAAATGTCAAAGAATAAAAAAAATTCACTTTTATAACCCAACTTTGCCGAACTGATATAAAATGTATTAATTGAATAAAGAGGAGAAAAAATGAATAAGAGTCTGAAATAAAAATGTAAAAAAATTCTTTGGCATGATCGGGTTTAGAACTCAGAACTTTCTTGCATAAAAACGCTTGCCCATCGCTTAGACGTCTGGGCTATGCTTTATGTTGAGTAATATACAGCGATTGTTACTTCTCAAAGCTTTCACACTTTTTCAATAAGAAGGCGATTTGTTTATTGTAATAGAATGTAATTGTAATAAATGAATAAATGGTTTACCCATTTATTTGCAATGGCCTCCCCGTGGTGTTCCCTGGGTCCCGATTTAATATATGACAAATAATTTATTAAGTCGGGAGCTAATTCGAGCGGCGAAATAATTTTTAATTAAGAAGTATTTAAACAGTCAAATGTTTGGGTACCGGGTATATCACTGTCGAGCAGTCTCGACTGTAGCTTTCTTACTTGTTTTTTATTTTTTCATACAAAATAAAAAATAAATTAACTTCCACATTGAAGGGAGTGGCGACTTTAAATTTCGCTTTATTACTTCTTAGAGCAGTACTGTTAGTGTATAGGCTTAGATGCCTGGCATACAGTACTTGAACTGTCTGCCTTGTGTCGCCGCAACTAGAATATGAACCAGTTGGACTATAGATGGTGCACATGAGGGTCTGAAGACTCAGCGACAGCCTCTGTTGAATGCAGCGAAATGAGTAACGCTTGCATTGTGGTCAAAACAATTACTGATTTTATTGAGGAAACTTAACGGTATTTATAGCTAAACAAAGTATAAAGAATATGCTTATGTCAACGAAATTGTGTGTACAAGAAATGTGGGTTACTGTGTATTATGATCTATGCAGAAATGGGAACAGTGCCCAATTCGACTTCTTCATGTCAGCATAATATGCATTTGCGCTTGACGTGACAATAGCTACTTTTGTTATTGCATATACATATTGCTGAGACTGAACATTCTCCCGGCCGTTGAACAGGTGTTCAACCATCGCTGTTGAAAGCAAACCTGCGTGGGGTAGGTTCCAGTAACGACTGCTCAGGGTTTTCCTGAGGCTTGGAGGTTCGTTGTCGTGGCTTCCATTTGCTGTAATGCCGTCGTAGAATGAATGCAATGCTAACTATAATTGATATTGCTAAGGCCACATAGGCAGCTACTTGATGGTGCTGCACGGTACTGAAGTGATTTTTCCATGTTGTATCCTTCAGTTTGGCCAGTCTTTGTTGTAGGACATCTAATTCGTCTAGTTCGGATACTCGGGTTGTAGTTTCTTGAGTTGGTTCTGATGTTTCTTCTACGTCAAACTTGGTGATATTGCAGAAAAGAACATATGTTGATTTCGTTTCGCTGATCGTAGTGCTGAATGTGGCAACACTAATTTTTGAGTTGCGCGCGGTGCAGCCTGCGGAGAGTGATAGTAAGGTGTACTGTGGAAGGTGTTCCTTTGCATACAGCTTGAAGCTCTATGGGACTGTGTTGTTGTGGGACTGTGTGTTGCGAACATCCATCTGTTCCGTTGATGCGTCTTTGTCCAAATCAGATCGGATTTTGTTTGAACAGTCTCACATAATGTTGATTGTCCGCGCTAAATGTAGCTTGATGATTGAAGCATATGTGCTCATCGTTTGGCACTTTTAGACATAACTCAAATTCGTCTTCAGTCAATCCCATAAATTGATCTCTATGAGCATTGACGGCAATGATATTTGTCTTGATATCGAGTCTATGCCAGCTTCCTGCCTTCCACGCCGGGATGGGGATGATGCTGAACACTTCCTGCTGCGCTGTGGATACCAGAGGAAGTGTAATCTTAAAGATTACATGATCGGTAGTTGTTGTGCCTTCAGCGTACATAATTCGGTAGAGCTGGATAGCATTTTCCGATGATATCGGTAACATTTGATCTGGTAGAAGATGATACCGAATTTCCATCGTTGTTTGTACAATTGAGCTGCGAGGACATTTTTTGGGTTCTTCTTTCAGAAGCGGAGCAAGCGGAGTAACTGCGCGTTTAAATACTCCAGAGGCAGTTTTAACGTCTACTACCCGGACGTGGTAGTCCTTGCCAGTTTGATGTGATGCCCCCAGGGCTGAAGATTGTTCAGAAAATGGGAGTTTAACAATGCATTTTCCAAATCCCCCCGAGAAAACAAGGAAGCCACGCCCTATCAGGATTCCTGGGATAACGGACATCAACGAATTGGAAGCTTTCCTGAGTCCTCCAATGCCTGCTGAAGACTTTGAATTCCGTACATCTTCTTCAGGGGATATACGAGTCTACGCCAAGGACGCTGAAACTCATAGACACATCATTCGAAGACTAAACACAAGAAACATCCAGTACACTCACTTTTGTCTGGACGAAGACAAGACATATCGTGTGGTAGTATGCAACCTTTCTGCCTCCATCCCAGTGGACAAGATTGTGGCTGAGTTTCGCAAGTATGGACACCTTGTGACAAACGCTCACAACCCAAAGACCAGACTTTCACTCAAGACCAACCCTGATGGTTCTTCTGATGACCGGCGCCCTCAGAACATTTGGTTCATAAACCTGGCGCCTGCTCCAAACAACAAGGAGGTATTAGAGGTAACTCAAATTGGAAGACAGAGAGTGTCTGTTGAGTTGCCAAGGAAGAGCAAGACAATGCTTTAGATGTTTTGACTTTGACCACACGAAGAACTACTGCCTCAAGCAGCCTGTCTGTGGCCGCTGCTCTGGAAAACATCTAACAGGATCTGAGCTGTGTTTGGCCATGACTGCTGGGGACCTATTATGTGCAAATTGCTTTGGAAACCATGCAGCATACGACAGATCTTGCCCAATTTTCATCCGCAAGTCCAACTACCGACGCACTGGGGTCAATTTGGCTGCTCCTGGCCAACCTAGCTCACGCGCACAGAACCAAGCTGTACGGCCTTCGCTGTACGCAAGGGCTTGTCCTTTGTGGATGTGCTTGGGAAACCTCCTACGACTATGGTCTCCCCTTCTACTATTTCTAGTACATGGAACTACAGTGAGCAGTTTCCCGATACCCTTGGCAATAGCAGGAGAGCCAGGTCCAGATCTAGGATACACTCTCACCCCCCTGCTCCTGTTCCCCAAACTGGCACTCCTTCGGACCTAAGTGCCATCCTTAAAATTGTTCAAGAACTCAAAAATTTGGTAACTCAGCAGTTCGGTACTAACTACAACACCAAGAGACCCCAATCAAGCTCAAGGGTACGTGCACAACCCTCAGCTCCTTTTCCCAATGATGATCATTTTTCGGACTTGGGTGCTCTCCAACAAATGGTCCAGAGCCTGCATAAAGAAGTTTCTCTGCTCTCCTCCGCAGTGGCAAGCAGTGCTGCCAGGTTGGCCATTTAGTGGCTATTTCTGGCCACTTTTAAAAATATTTGCCACTTTTTTTTTAATTTTGCTATTAGCCAAAAATCTGGCCACTTTATTTTTTTTTTAGCCATTTTTAGTCATTTTCTTAATTTTCTGTAATATACTCTTCTTTTTTACACATTTTTGCATTGACTGAGCCAATTCCGATTAAAAAAGGTCCACAAAGACATCGGAACTGGTATTTAAATGAGTGGTTCGCGTATGTGAACTATTTGAGATCGTTTGGTCACTCTTTACACTTTTTGCGGTGTGCTTTTTAAAGTGGTTTGTGAAAGATGACGAAAATCCAATACAAGCAAAGTTTTCGGGATGCCTGGCTGCAGGATGAGGAACTTAAGGACTGGATTCGCAAGGACTTAACAAATCCACAAAGGGCCTATTGCGCATACTGCAAAACAACAATAAGCGCCAAAAAAACATGTGGTTGCGATGGGCGCAGTTACTCAAAAAAATAAGTTGCCGTTTATTAGACAGTCGACGAAAACCGAGGAGAAGGAAGCCGCAGTATGCCTTTACGTAGCAAATCACACGGCAATAGCAACCTGCGATCATTTGAGCAAGCTGTGTGTGGAGCAGTTTTCAGCTTGCAAAGCTGCTGCAAACATAAAGTTGGGAAGAACAAAGTGCACCTATATTATCGAAAACGTGCTTGCTGTGTAAGTAAGTAAGTTTAAATATAAGTATTATTAGATTGTATTTCTTAAATACATGCATATATCTGTTAAAAACAACATTTTATTGATTTAGCAATTTTTTGCCATTTTTAGCCACTTTTCTGGCTATTTTCAGAAAATTTTTAGCCACTTTCGCTTGGGAAAACCTGGCAGCACTGGTGGCAAGTCTTGCCCAGAGCATGCTCAAACTGCAGGGTGGTGCCCCTCAGTCAGACCTCCGTCATAGTGCCCGTAATTTTGGTTTTCGATGGAACTGAACACGGGACGATCTTGCAAAACTTAAATGCATCAGCCGCTTAGACAACTGGGCCATTACATTTATTACATATAAATCGGCCGTTTTCATACTAACTATGCAACTGTTGACAACAAAATGGCGCTAAAACTGCAAGAAATTACAAAATATAACAAAATTCACTTTGTTCAATGTAGAACTAAAATGATATGTATTAATTGAATAAAAAGAAAAAAACTAAATTTGAAATAAACAAAAAATAATAACAGTCACTCCGACAGATTCAGGTATTTCCCCTTTGTGGAAAATCTATTTTTACAATCAAGGTGGGCTTTAAAATATAAGACGCATTACCATCAATAACATTTTAAGCCCTTCTTAAGATTCTTTTTATTATAAAAAAAATTTATTATAAAGATTTTCTTATCACTCAGATCCTTAGGAATCCCCCTAATGACACCATAGGTTTCGGAAAAAGCTATCAGAATGAATGCTACCATATTATAATTCGCCAATTCGACGTGGCTTACAATTTCATTACCTTAACAACTATATCATATAGCTTCAATAGAAACGATCGGTCGATTTAAATCAAAATGTAAAATTCTACATGTAAAATGTAAGATATTTTTTCAACTGTAACCAAAATGAATAGAATTTCAATAATTTAATTGCAGACTGCAAGGGTATACAAACTTCGGTTTACCGCAGTTAGCTTTCTTTCTCGTTTTTTGTTCACTTTGACAGCTGAGCTGTCAACTATTTTTTTTTCACGTTTTGCATTTGTATTGCTTCGATTTGCTTTAGGGATTCCTTTGATGTTGGCGAATTACGCTACCGTTGACCAAAGGGTCAATCCAAAAATTTCTCATAGCAAATTTTGTGACAATTAATAGGTTTTTAATAAAAAATAATAATTAAAAAAATATTTTATTAGTTTTAAAATGGGCTCGCTGCTTTAAAAATTCTGCTTAATTTCAATGAAAACGATTTTTTTGCTAAATGAGGCGATCCAAAACGAAAAATTAGTTGTTTTTTTTATTTTGCGTTCTTTGAATTTTTTTTTTAATCGACCGAAGTAATAGTTTTGCAAAGTCTTGGGAAGATGCTCGCTTCAGGCCATTTGGGCTGGGCGTGCCAGTGAAATATTGTTTTTTTTTAGCTTGATGCACATATTGGTTACCGGGTATCTCACAGTCGAGCACACTCGACTGTAGCATTCATATTTGTTAAATACTTACTTATATATCCAATCATTTTTAGCGTAAAACAAATTAATAGCCACCCATTCGTTTTATATTCTTTACTCATTTTAAATGTAATAAGTTACAATAATTGATGGCTTTTAGTGTATTTTCCGTTTACATTTTGAAAGTTCGTGTGTGTTTTGTTTTGGTAAGTTGTGATTATATTTATGTAATGTTTAATAAACTTTAATTCTCTTTTGGGCACGATCTTTTTAAATTGTTCTTATATGTAGCAATTCAATTCATGTTTTATTTATATTATTTTAGGAATCCACATTTGAAAAAAGTTCTCCAAGCACAAGATCTTCCAGTTTGCGTTGTTTATGGTAAGCATTATTTCTTTTAACATAATTAAAGCAGGATTGTATTTATTTTATCTTAAACAAAATATTGAATGTATACATAGACATAGGGGTTGCCACTCAGAAATAGCAAAGTATATTTCAAAGCTACTTTAAAATACGTTTCCAAAAGTATTGATAGATATATTTAAGCGACACAAATTTGAATTCAGTGTAATTTACTTAAAACTCATTTCAGTAATTGATAAATCTACACAGCGATTTCCATTGGTTTTCCCCTATAATAATAGTATTGTGCTATAAGTTTGATTCCAAAAAGTTGCCCATTTAGTTCAGAAGAATTGTTGTATGTTTTTATTAATGTTTTTTATACGATATCAATTCCAATGAATTTTTTTTAACAGTAATTTTTAGTGACTGTTTCAGTGTTACCTTGCGAGTTTTTGAAACAGCCGTGTTCAGTGTGACCTGTCCGTGCGATGAATCTCTTTTTATTAAACTGCCGTTTCTGTGTGACTGTGCGATGATAAACGTTCGACATCGATTTCGGGTATGGTCAGCTCATCGGGTATATTATCGGCATACTCAATGGAAGACGTTTCCGATAATCGTTTGCTTAACGATGTCTGCTTGCGCAGCACCTCGGCCAGCGATGTATTATTCGTATGATCACCATAACGGGCATCTAGGCCTTGACGAAATGCGTTCACCACACGAATCTAATCCACAAAAAAATTAAATAAAAAAGAAAGGAGAGAACGAGACACCAAAAAAAACAGTGACAAAAAATAGACAGAGAAACAACAGTAATATATAATAAGAGAGCAGCTGTTTGATCAGTGAGTCAGGCTTTTAATATGGGGTTAAATGCAATTTAGTACACACACAAATTCTGTTTAAAAATACACACATGTACAAGTTAAGCACATATTAACATCATATGTATGTATGTAATATAAATAAATGCAACATAAAGTTAAAATAATATATAGGATTTCCACAGCTTTTATATCAGACGGACAAATATTCACAAGCAAAAAAAGCATTTGGTCACATACAAATCTATAATTGATATCTATATCTATATTGAATGGTTTCATTCACTTTTTGGATCTGTATTTGTATCCCCGATCTCGAATTGCATTCATTTAAAAACTAATCTTCAAATATCATGCATAATGAAGTGATATAATTAATGGATAGTAAACTAAAATAGTTATCCTTAGAACAAATATATTAATGTACGACACAGGAGTTCGAAAATAATAAAATATACAATGTCCAAATAAAAAAAAGAATTTTCAAGCAAAAAGGGAAAGAAGATCTCTGACTGATATTATTTCGGTTAACCGAAATTGTTTCTATTCTATGTACATATATATTATAATATATATAGTATGTATATAGTATACATAACTCTATTTACTTTCTTTATAAATTGGATATCTATTGCAAAATGCTTTTAGTTGTAGAATTTTACACAGCTACACAAAATTTTGTCCATTCACGGATATGAGAAGTATTTTGATTTTCTAAGTTCGAATACGATGTCTATTTGATAAGATAAAACGGGCATTTAGACTTAAAAGATTCCACTATTTTTGGGATTCGGGGTTGCTGTTTCCGATTATGAGATCCGTTTGACCCAAAGAAGTCCGGGTCAAGGCCAAGTAATAAAAAAAGATAGCTAACAGATAAGATTTCAAAATTTTTAAGATTTTTGGAGTTGCTAAAAACCTAAAAGCATGAAGGTTCTCCCAGGTTTAATGCCTTTTTTTGCGGGCTAACGGACCTCGCATTCGGATCGAGTGAATCCAAATGCCTCAAAAAAAATTGTTTTTGTGACTGCGTAGTTTATATGTTAACCTAAGTTTAATCTTAAATAAGAAGACTAATTAAGACTAAACAAGTATCATAAAATAACTTTAAGTTCATTATGAAGCAGACAGACATTTTCGGTATTTGTGAATTTAATTCCAAACGTTCATTCTTACACTTTATGTTCTGGACTTAAGATTCGTAGTATTATGTTTCAATATTGTTTAAATTATTTTGTTATTTGATTAAAAAGTAAACTAGAGGAATAAAAATTTGTGAAAGGCTTACAGCTTGATCAGTGTTGCTCTTGCTATATGGGACCGGTATCAAGCGTTCTTGCAATTCGCCGCCTATTACCTTTAAATATTAAAAAGAGAAAGAAGAAAAGAGGGGAGAAAGATAGAAAAGTAAAAATATAGAAAACAATAATAAGTGAGGTAGGAAGGGAGAAATACATATATATATAAATCTATGTATATATATGTATGTAAATAAATGTATGTATATAGATGTATATATATATGTGTATGTATATATATGTATGTATGTATATATATGTATGTATATGTATATATAGAGAATATGAAGAATGCAATTTTTTGTTTTTTAGCTTTGAAATGGGTATTATCTTCAACATTTAAATCGTGGTTAAAGTTTCTCTTCTTCAAACTAATTGAGCAAATAAAATTAAGCTTAAAATATTAAAAAAAAAACTTTTAAACATGTTTTGACAGGTTTACGTAGGAGTTTACGTAATACATATGTAGGTATTTTTTTTTTAGTATTTGTAGGTAAAGAGGAAAATGTGTATTAGTTCTAAATTCCGGTAAGGACGCAAAAGGGTTTTTGATGCGAACATTTTAATTGTAATTTTATCATTAAACTATAAAACATTAAACTATAAAAAATGTAACTTAAATAAAACCTAGAACTAATTTGTATTCCTAGAATAATTTCGAACTGAATTTGTTTATTAAAAAGAGAATTGTAAAAACACAAGGAAAAATAACAGATTTAAGCTTTTACAAGAGATTAAGAAGAGGTTTTAAAATCGTTTTATTACTTGTTAAACCTAATATTCTGTGTTCCTAATTATCTAAAAGAAATTAAAAGAGATAGATTGAATTGTTTGCTGATGACGAAGACGAAGAGGGCTGGGCCACACTGACACCACAAATGCTAAAAGTCAAAACGTAATAGGAAATTACTTTTTTTTTTTTTTAATTTTAAAGTTGTTCATAAAGTATTCATTATTTATGATCATAACCGGTTTATGAGGTATTAATGCAACGATATGAGAAATCTCTAGAACAAAAGATAAAAAAATTCTGGCTTGCAAAAAAGGATAGGACGAAACCGACACCCAGAATGGTAATGATCAAAAAGGTGCTACAAACCCAATTTTTTCATTTCAAGTTTCTTTATGAAGTTTATTTAATTATATATTTTCCAAACCGGTTCGCGACTTTTAATGTACCTTTATTTTTAGAAGAAACGAAAATGTTTAGATTTATTCATGTTTAGCTATAAATGTATTTTGCTTTACTTTATCGTGTAGGTCAACATAAATTACATAAACTTTTTTTTTTTTAACAAGTTGAATCTAAAGCTCAAAATAATCGGACAGTCATTGCAGCTTTCAAAAATTTCTTTCTAGTTTGTCACCAATAAAGTTAAGATCAAATAAAAAAGTGGCAATCCGGGCACACCTCAACAGTTTCGGAGAAAGCCAAACAAAATATCCTGTTTGTTCCGAGCAAGGAAAAGTGATTTAAACACAAGTTCCGTTAAGATTTAAAAAACAAGTGCAAAAGATAATACAAATAATGGGATAATGTGTATGAGGCGTCATTATTATTTTAGGAAAGCTTTATTTATTTATATTTTATATTATATATATATATTGGTCCCAGTTCGTCCCTTGCTCCATAAGCGAGATTTAGAATGTGT